>VDFB02304146.1:0-204159 GCA_007258455.2 Sequoia sempervirens | reverse complement strand
AAAAATTCATCGTGCTAGGGTTTTACAAGAGTTGCTATGTTATGTTTTTCTAACAAAAACAACACCAATTTGTGTACATCCCTCTTTTGAACCCTTAATCTCAACCATTTTCAAAATAAATTAGTAGTTTAGAAAGTAGACTTAGAGCACTTTGATCCTTGTTTTTGTTCCATCTCAAAATTTTGAGTGTAACTATCCTCAATTTCACGTCCAAGGTCAATATTTCTTATTTTAGAAAATAAGTGGCCACTTAAGCCCCCTTTTTGGGAACCATCGTGGTGCACTTACCCTCTTTTCAGATACAACTTATTAGTAAGACTTTTAGTTTGATAGATATCACCTATCCTCTTCCACAATTTATATGTGGTAGCTTCATCTGAAACATTCAAGAGAACAACATCAACAATACATAACCTTATGGTCCCTTTCGCCTTCTTATCAAGCTTAGCCAAATCCTCATCTGACATCATTGTAGAGGGCTTTTTCTCATTACAAACAACTAGCCACTGATCTCTCTCTTCAAGGAGATCCTCCTTTTTTAGTTTCCACATCTCATAACTAGATTCATTGAATCTTTCAATATCTAGACGTGAAGTAGAACTCATTGTAACACACTTATTTTACAAATTTGCAATAACACAATAGTAAAAGCTCCCACTACAGCCAAAAAACATTAAAATTTTAAGAGAAATGCGTCCCAAACTCTAACCAACCATTAGCTCTGATACCAAATGTTGAAAAATGAAGGTAAAATTGTAGCTTAAAACTTGTAAACCTATAAGACTGCAGATTTAATTAAGTGTTCTTTGTCACAATTCTTTGTGTATGATTATCTCTTTAGATCAATTTTATCAATTGTAGAAAGAGATAGAAGATTGTAGAAGAATGAGATAAGAAGCTAGAAGTGACACAACATATACGTGCAGAAACCCTTTCAGGAAAAATCTCCACCAGAATCAATAGTGCTTGTATTATTTAGCCTTAGAACTGTATACACCTAAAAATGGTCTGGATAATCTAATTAATTAAATATGATTTATTTGATTAATTAACCTTTATTTCATCTACTATTAAATAAATAGAAATATTTATTTATATAGTTCGTCTTAAATTCTTCAATCTTTATTCTATTATTTTCGTCTTAATTAAATAAACAAATTTCACTTTGTTTTATTTAATTATCATAATTAAATTCCTCTACTATTAAATAAATAGAAATATTTATTTATAGTTCATTCTCCTATTTCTCAATTTTAATTAAATATACAACTTCAATAGTTTGTGTTATTTAATTATCATATCATTTTATCTTAATTAAATAAACAAGGTTAAATACTTTGTTATTTAATTATCATATCCCTTCTATATTTATTTAATAAACAAATTCTATAGTTTGTTTTATTAAATTATTTATCCCCTTTTTTCTAATTTTGAATAAATCAAATTATTCAAATAAAGGCATAAAGCAATATTCCTCGATTCACTCACCAATAAAATTAGATTTTTCAAATCTAATTAATTCAACTGGTATTCACGGGAAGCTATGGAGACAAACTTGCAGGAAATCCTCTCAATCCCATTTCCTCTAATTCTTCCTATCATCTTGCCTGATGTTTTCATGGGGAGAAATCATTCCCTTCATCAGCTCCAGCTTCTTCATCTCTCACCTTTCAAATCTCAAGATTGAATTCAGGCCTCTGTTGTGTTGCCCTTGTGCAAAACTGTTGTCGTAAATCTATAAATACAGCCTTCTGAAGCAAAGAATGGATCCCAATTATGTGCAAACTTACTCTGCAGGAATAGCAATCAATAAATCAATCAATCAAGCAATAGCAATAGCAATCATAACATCAGTAGAATTAGAATCACGGCTGCATCGTAGTTTTTACGGTAGCTTCCATTTATCAGTTTTCATGTCATAATAGATTATAGTAGTATCAATATCATCTAGAATTCATTATCAATCATTAGATCATTGCATTTAGCATCACTCCATTCTCTGAATTGGCATTTTAAATAGTCACACTGCTTACCAAATCCGAAAGCCTTCCGTGACTTGATAAATCTTTGGAGATAGGAGACAATGAGATGCTTTCAAGTTTTATGTGCTTTAAATTAGTTTAATTCATGTTAAATCTTGATATAATGTTTCATTAAGAAGTGTTTTAGTTGTTATCTACTTATTTACTTATTCACACTTACATTTTGGCACCCACCGTGAGGCCTAACCCCATGTTTTTAACAAGTTTTTTTCTGAAAAAGTGTTTGTACAAATTTTGGCGTGATTATTTTAGCGCGATCAAAATATTTTGCAGCACATCTAACACAAACTATAGTGCTTCTTCCTATTTTAGAGCTTCCATGAAAACTATAGCGCTTTGGAAGACTGTTTTAGCACTTCGATCAAAAGCTTCCAACACAGTCTGACTATTCACCTTCAACAATTGTTTTAGCGTGTTCGACGAATTCTATAATGCTTTTGATGAATCTTGTAGCTCTTCCAACATTTTCTATAGCGCATCTGATTAGGGTCGAGGGTATAAGAGGGTACGTATTGGCCAGTTGAGGGTAGAGGGACATAGAGGGTTTAACAGTTTAGGGTTTAGGGTATTGGGTTGAGGGATTAGGGTTGAGGGTAGAGGGTAGAAGGTTTAAGGCCGGTTTAGGGTTAATTAAGGGTTGAGGGATTAAGGGTTGAGGGTTGAGGGATTAGGGTAGAGAGTTTAGTAATTGGGTTTAAGGGTTTAACTAGGTTTGAGGGATTAGGGTCGAGGGTACTAGAGGGTATATGGTTCAAGGATTAGGGTTTAGGATCCAAAGTATATATAGGGTTTAAGGGTTTAGGGTCTTGGCATCTAGTGAGGCTCAAAATTAGGGTTTCATGAATATTCTTGCATTGGCAGACAATCTGTAATTTTTTGAATTTTGATTAATACAATCTCCTGCTATTTTTGGTGGTTGTAAGTGACTATATTGTTGGCTGTTAGCTTAGTTGTAATCTTTTTCTCTCTTTTGGCAACCTTTGTTGCCTCCTTTTTGTATTATTTGCATTGTTTCAATTAAAAAAAGAAAAATTAAATGCTAAACAAAAACAATGACCTTTGTCATAGTGCTTTTGTGTAAATCGCTATCTAGATCCGACACAATCGCAGCCAGTAACTTCATTTCTTCAGTTGGACTAAAATGAATCAATCTAGGATAGTCACTTCTTCAATTGGACTAAAAAGAATCAATCTAGTACAATCACTTGATTAAAAATTTATCAATCCTAGGATAGTCACCAAACATTTCAATTTGGATTTAAAATTTACATCATTTCTTTTGTGAAGCAACATCTTCAGATAGATAGCAAATTATTGTTTGGGTTCTAAAAATTGAACAATTGATTTATGTGTTTGTGTGGTGATAGGCATATGCTCTCCCCTTAACTGGGTGATCAAAACATTAGAATCATCCTTTATTTTATGCATTTCTAGCTTTATTAAATCCTTTAGAAGGCCTGCTATAGTGGGAAAAAGTACTCACCCTACGGGAACAACCTAAGTGGGTAACAACCAAAGGCAGGTTTTTCACCCCACTCTAAAATTTAAAGTGAATCTAGGGAAACCCACTGTTGTCGGAAGTGTGCAAGATAACCCTCCCCAAAACCTTTTTTCTAAAGGTTGGGAGGTCTCCTAAGGGAGTTTATCATTTGCCGCTCCGAAAGAAAACCCTTTCTAAGAATGATAGTGTAGTATCTAGTTGAATCAGTAACTAGACATTGTAATACTCACAGCGCAAGGGGAGGGAAGAATCTACCCCCAAGACACTCACCATATAATTTCTAAGGATCGTTTGCTTAAGGGATCAAGAAATCTAACCTTGAGTAAGCACCTAGAAAAGACAAAAAAATGAGCGCCCTCTAGGGGGTGACACGGCTGTGTGAGTCGATGCAATTTTAAGTTGTGGGTTGTTGAGTATAACGATAACCTTTTGACCTTAAGAGTGAGTCTGTTTGAAGTGTATTTTTTGTTATCAAACCAGTGAAAATATGACCATGTGTGGTTCTTTGAACATACACTATCTGTTTAGATTATAGCTCTTAAAAACAACTGTCTACATTTAATTGTTGTGTATTTCAAAATTATTAAAATCCAGATAAAAGATCATCCTGAAAAATACAAAAAAACATGGAAAAAATCAAACTAGGAAATATATGATTAGGGATTGGAAAACCACAAATTTTGTCAAGAAATCTCTTGCCAAGAGAATCAGGAAACCCAAGAAGCCACTTAGTTACAGAAACCTTTTGAAAAGAAGACGTTTCTTGTATCAAAGTAGGAAAATTTAGCTTCATCATAGAACTTTCATTCATAGATTTCATGATTTTGCTAGAGGTTACACTGATGATTATGCTTTAGAGCCCTTGTATTCACAAGCCTATTTTAAGAGAAGAGCTCTTTCACAAGAACCTAACCGTAGTCAACCTATTCGTTAATCTTTCATCCTGCAACCTGCCATTGAATACTCCGATAGACTAGATCAGTTCTTACAGTAGAAAAAACTTGGAAACATTAGGTTTGTCATCCAAAATTAGGGAGTTACCAACAAAAATATTCTACCAAAATACTAAAAATCTAGAAAATTGCACCACAAAAAGTCCTTCTAATAGGAAGAAAATTTGAACAACACTGTGACCCAAAAAAAAAAACAGCGCTTCTACCATCTGTTATAGCGCTTTTGTGCATTATTTTAGCGCTTCCACAATTAAAACAAGCACTTCTTTTGTCTATTTCAATGCTTTTGATCAATTTTATAGCGCTTCTGTCAACTAGTAAACAAACTTTGTCAGTGTTAGAAAATACCAGTGTCATAGCACTTCTACAGTATGTTCTAGCGCTTTTGTGCCATCTTTTAGCATGTCTGTAGTCAAAAATAGCGCTTCTACCATCTTTTTCAGTGCTTCTGATCAATTTTATAGCGCTTATGTTAGTATTGAGCATTACTAGTGTCAATACCAGTCTTCTAGCGCATCAACGGTATGTTTTAGCACTTTTTCTCTGTTTGAAAACACTTTAACCAGACCTTTTAGTGCTTCTGGACTCTATTTCAGTGTGTGTACACTTTGTATTAGCACTTCCAAAAAATGAAAAAAAATAGAGACCTTTCAGAAAAATCTGTCAGATTTGTTGCCATCAGAAACTTAGGTTTTTACTAGTCAGAAACATTTCATAGTTCAAACAGTGTCCTAAAAACTTGAAACAAGGTAGGTTTTTACAAGTCAAATTGTTTTCAAACATAAACCCAGATCTTGCAAAATAAAAAGTGTCAAATTATCAAAACAAATCTATATTATTGATTCAAGTTTCCTCATCAGGATTCTAACATCCTACCATCATGAAACAAAACTTGGAAATCAGATTTTGCACTTAGCCTCATCAATAGAATACATCATTCTATTTGGATTCATTAAAATCAAATTGACACTAATCACAACACAGAAGATCCATGTTTAGTGAAAGCAACCAAAAATTTGTATGCCAATCTTGACAAGGTTGCAAAAAAAAACTCAGAGAGAAAGAAATTAAAAATCCAAACATGACTGAAGAAAACCCCTTTTACCGATTCCAACAAAATGATGCCAATGAAATAACACAAGAAGACATACAACACACCCAACAGGATCCAAATTTTCATAAATTAATGGAAAAGGTCTTAGAATAAGACATGGAGAAATATCTCTTGATGTTAGCAGAGTTAGGTGCCAAACTTTTGAAGGATTTCGACATCAATCGATTGAAGGAAACACCTACAACAAATGAAATAGAACCACACCACACTCAAAACATAGATCAAGTCGTTGCTTTAACAACTTAAATGCAAAATCTACAACAAAAAAATCAAAATATTCAAACGGGAACCACCAAGAGATATTTATTACATGACATTTGTCCTTACCATTTTCATCTAAGTGTGGATATGATACCTTTCCCGAAACATTGTAAATTTCCTAAATATGATAAATACAATGGAAAATCAGACCCAATTGACCATGTACGAGAATTCTGAACAATGAGCCTCGAGTTCGCACAAGAAGATACTTACCTAATGAGGTTGTTTCCTAGAAGTTTAGGAGCACAATGTATGGAATGGTTTTCCAAATTACAACTAGGGATCCAATCCTTTGAGGAACTGGTCAATAAATTTATCACACAGTTCTCTTTCAACATTCAACATGACGTAACCATAAAGGATCTGTATAACATGAAACAAAAGAAGGGTGAGACATTCCTATCCTTCTTACAATGTTGGAGAAAGTTGTTCGCTAGATATCCTTGATATATACCTAAAGAGGAGAAGATTGAATTATTTATCGACAACTTAAATGATGAGATGAGTTATAGACTTGAACTATAATGTCCCGCGACATTCAAAAAATTATTTGAGAATGGGCTTAAAATCGAAGAAGCCCTAGTCAAACGAGGAGTGATTAAACACTACAGTGATATACCAAACAATGCAAATAACTATGGAAACAATGACAAGCCTAAATTTTGGCAGAAAAACAAAAATATTGGAAGTAATGATGCTACAACTGACACACAAAATACAAAAACAGTATTCAATTTGACAACAACAAATGTCAAAACAAATCAAAATGAAAATTAGAACAATAATCAAAGCACTACTCAAAACAATAACACCAACAATGGGGAATCTCAAAAATCATATCAAAGAAAATCCAATCGACGGAGATTTACCCCATTAGAACAAACTTTGGAATCAACAATGAGAGATCTCATTACAAATAGACTTATTACTTTATGAGAAGCACGAAATTGGGAGTCGAAGGTAAAACCATCCTGGTGGAGTGATGCTAATTATTGCAACTTTCATAAGAATAAGGGACATAAAACAAATGATTGTATGCAATTAAAAAATTTGATACAAGACTTGTGAAGCAAAGAAGGTGTTTGTGAAAGGGTATCAAACAAATAATGATCACAGTGCATTTACCAATCCATTACCCAACTACAAAAAAGGCAAGTCTTCTTCAAGCGGTAAAGGAAAAAGTATAAACTATGTCTATGACACCACCATTCTTTGATTTTCAGAGGTTGAGAAAAATGACATTGATAATCAATCAGATGACACAAACATCAATGACATTGAATCCCTAAACATGATACCAAGCACAAACACATTTGACAACCAAATCAATTTCCTAAAGATCAAGGAAACACAAGACCATCAACCAGTTAATGTAACGACAAGGGGGCAGTCTAAAGTGGTACTAAAAGGAGTCTCATCTAAAAACACTACTCCCCCATCACACCAATATAGCATCATGAGCCAATTACAAAAGATACTTGCACAAATATCCATTCTGGAACTTCTCAAAATTTCACCAGCACATAAAGAAGTTCTAGAACAGGCTCTAGTAGCTACAACGGTGCCCAATAATTTGGATGTTTCTCAATTCCAAGCCATGGTGGTACATCTTACCACACCTCATTGTCTGTTGTTCTCTTAACAAGATGATGTGTCACTAAATCACCCACACAATGCGGCCTTGCATATAGAGGTTCTAATCCATAAACACCGCATCAAGCATGTCTTAATAGATGGCAGAGTTGGATTAAATATTTGTACTTTGAAACTAATTCATGCACTAGGCTATTCCAACAACGCCATTGATGCCAGAAGAAAGATAACAATAAAGGCATAAGATTAAGAGCAAAGGTCTTCCAAGGGGCTGATTATACTTCCAATTCAAGTAGGACTGATTGTCAAAAACATTGTTTGTCAAGTGTTGGACAAGGATCTAACATATAACATACTCTTGGGTCGCCCATGGATCCATGAAATGAAAGTGGTACCCTCAACATACCATCAATGTTTGAAATTTCTAGTCAACGGACAGGAGGTCACAATATCAGCTGACAACAATAATCCACAGACATGCAACATGCTAAAATCAAATCAAGACACTCTGGTACCCCACAACAGAGAAGTCAACACTTCCACTTCATCCAGTGGTGAAAGACAACCCAATTTTATATCTAAATGGGTTGAGAAGAAGGATCAGGCGAAGGAAATAATTGTTGCAGACACAAATTTATCAAACACTGAAGGTTCTATAAATGAGTTATCACAACAATTTGCAGAAAAGGTCCAGTTGAAGGACAAAGGCTTAGGAGAATATTCTCTTGAGCAATCTTTGTTTCTATCAAAATTGCTTCTGTCACTAAAATCATATGGACAACCCACATCAAATACACCACGTTCATCACAACCAATCACAACTCTTAATGAAATATTTGTTAAAGCAAGTACCCTCGAAGATGAGTCAGAAGACAAAGTCATTCTCAACTGGCTATACAAGGATGAAGAAGCCTCAACATCAGCAAGTATCAGCATCAAAATAGATCAGTATGGAAAAGGGAAGGCTATCTTACAGAAAATGGGCTATGAAGGCAAAGGACCAATTGGCAAGAGAAAGGATGGTATTATAGAACCTATTCAACCTCTAACACTATAGCCTAAAGACAAAACAAAATTAGGCTACACGAGGGAAACAAAAGAGGAAGTAACTCAGAAAGTGGTAGAAAGGATTCTACAAATGAGAGATGGTTCTGACACAAATTCCAATGAGTATGAATGGGATCATTTATCTGCTACATCATACACTGAAAAAAATTTGATGGCATTCAAACATATACACCCTTATGAGAGGAGGGACAAAGTTTAGGAAATAGACCATTTATAATGGGATCAACAAATATCGATGACTCAAGCAAGGATGATCAGACATCGAGTGAGACAGACGACTTGGAGGCGAGGACTATCATAGACCTCAACCTTCCTACCAACAACTTTGACCACCTAGCTATCAGAACACTTACAGTTGTCGACCTTACTCAAACTGATGACTTATTACCCTTGAGGCATCCTGAACTTATTGATTGGGAACCCACCGAACCTATTCATTTACCAGTCTTTTCAAATGATGATGCCATCATAAACTATCTTTGCAGTGATGAACCTGATACGAGTTCTATCCATAACACTCATAATGATGCTTCACAGTGGGAGGGTGCCAAAT
This sequence comes from Sequoia sempervirens, assembly GCA_007258455.2. Lineage (NCBI taxonomy): Eukaryota > Viridiplantae > Streptophyta > Pinopsida > Cupressales > Cupressaceae > Sequoia > Sequoia sempervirens. The sequence goes on along the minus strand of VDFB02304146.1, from coordinate 195,074 downwards.
CTTCCAGTTGCAAAAATGACAACAAGAAAAATTAATCTAATGGTGAAAACCTTTCTGAGGCAGCATTATATTTTGAAAAAGAAAAAATAAAGAACGTATCCAATAGTGAAAACCTTTTTGAGGCGCTAAAGGATGGAAGATTTGATACCCTCCTAGAGCATTACCATGACAGGTCATCAGTACTGGTAGAACCAACACAGTCTATAAATTTGGGAACAACTAAAAAGGAAAAGCTCCTAATCTAGCAACATCCATGACAAAACAAGAAAAACTTGCATTCACCAAATTCTTTGAGGAGCAACACATCAATTTTGCATGGTCTTATTCTGACATGCCAAGATTGGATCTAGATCTCCTATGCATCATTTGTCGCTACCAAATGGAATCAAACCAGTCAAACAAATTGAGAACGATGCCTCCCCACATCACCCTAATGGTTAAAGTTGAGCTGAAGAAATTGTTGGATGCAGGATTTATCATGTCCATAGATTATGCATAATGGATCTAAAATATTGTGCCAATATCAAAACCTAATAATACCATCTGAATATGCACGGATTTCATGGATTTAAACAAGGCATGCCCAAAGGATGATTTTCCTTTACCCAACATTGACATAATTGTTGATCTAACAGCGGGACATGTCATGTTATCTTTAATGGATGGTTTCTCAGGGTATAATAAAAAAATAGCACCCGAAGATCAGGAAAAGACAACATTCACTTTCCCTTGGGGTACATTTTGTTGGAATGTCATGCCTTTCGGATTGAAAAATGTAGGTGCAACATATCAGCGGGCAATGACCATTATTTTCCACGACATGATGCATACATTCATGGAAGATTATGTGGATGACATCTTAGCAAAATCATACACCAGGGAAGGACATCTAGAGATCCTTGATAAAATATTTACTAGACTGGAGAAATTCAATGTCAGGTTGAACCCAAAGAAATGTGTGTTTGGGGTAACATCAGCAAAACTCCTTGGTTACATAGTGTCAGAGAAAGGTATTGAAGTAGATCTAGCTAAGGTTAAAGCAATAATGGAGATGTCTCCGCCTAAAAATATCAGTCAATTACGGTCCCTACAAGGCAGGTTACAATCCATCAAGAGATTTATCTCCCAGTTGGCGGACAAGAGTCACCCATTTAATTATCTACTTCATAAGAATGTTTCATTCAAGTGGGATCATGACTGTGAAATAAATTTTAACCAGATAAAGCAGTATTTGATGTCGCCTCCAATACTCATGCAACCTACAGTAGAAATATCATTATTACTGTATATCGCAACAACTGACATTTCTTTAGGAGCTCTATTGGCATAGGAGGATTCTAAAGGAAAAGAACAAGCTATTTACTACATCAGCAGGACTCTCAACAGATATGAAATAAACTACACATTCATAGAGAAAGCTTGTTTGGAAATAGTATTTGCAACCCAGAAGTTTCAACACTACATGTGGACTCATATAGTTAGGCTCATAGCGAAAATAGACCCATTGAAATATCTACTTAGTAAAGCTACTCTAACGGGGAGATTAGAAAAATAGGTCATGATCTTGAGCGAGTTTGACATCCAATATGTCGACAGGAGAGCCATCCAGGGATAGGTAATAGTGGATCAACTAGCTGAAGCTCCATTACAGGATCATTATCCAATGAACATTGAATTTCTAGATGCAGACATCCTAAATATTACAACACAACAATGGAGCCTCTATTTTGATGGATCATACACACAAAGAGGATCTGGTGTGGGAATCTTGTTTGTCACACCTCAAGGACACACCATCCCAAGATCTTATAGGCTAATGTTTCCATGTACCAACAATGTAGCTGAGTATCAAGCATTGATTATCGGCATCAAAGTAGCTATTGAATGGAAAATCACATAAATGCAAGTGTATGGAGACTCACAGCTTGTCATCTATTAGGTAAATGACGAGTATTAAACAAAGGATGAAAAGCTCATTCCTTATAAGAAAATGATAGATGATCTTAAAAAGTACTTCATGGATATCAAGTTCGAGAAAATACCAAGGGAAAAGAACAAAGTTGTGGATTCCATGGCGACAATTGCTTCCCTTTTGCAATTACCAGAAAAGAAAGGTCATTATGAGTTTATGGTGGAACAAGTATGTAACCCTGCATAAGACAATCCTGATTCACAGACCATATGCCAAATAACCGACACTCAAATCTCACAATATGGAGAGATCTATACTTACCTCAAAGATAATATCCTTCCTCCTAATCGCTCTAGAAACCAAAAGCATAACTTTATCCGTCAATTCGTGTGACATACATTGTCGCTGACATCCTTTACCGTCGAGGTCTAGATGGTACTCTTCTTCGGTGTCTAGAACATCACGAATCTGAAACATCCTTACGAGAGGTCCATGAAGGTATTTGTGGAACCCATTCAAGTGGGCTAACCCTAGCTAAGAAACTCCTTCATTTAGGGTATTACTGGTCGAACATGGAGGAGTCTTATCAATATGTTAAAAAGTGTCAGAAATGCTAGATTCATGGTAATCTAATTCATGCTCCAGCACAAGAGTTACAACCCTTCACATCAACATGGCCCTTTTGTTAGTGGGGACTGGACCTGGTAAGAAAAATAAATCCAATTTCATCCAATGGACACAAGTTCATCATCACAACAACAGAGTATTTTACAAAATGGATAGAAGCAGTTCCTTTAACAACTGTCACTGGAAAGCATATCTCGTCTTTTATACTCAACTACCTCATTTTTCAATATGGGGTACCTCAGTCCATTGTCACAGACAATGGTAGGCCTTTTAAAAATGAGGATGTCCAAGAATTATGTGAACAATTCCATATCCAACATCGTTTCTCAACACCATACTATCCTCAAGGAAATGACCAAGCAGAGGCCTCAAATAAGACAATTCTAAAAATACTAAAGAAAACGGTAAATGATGTAGGACATGGTTGGAATGTTTAGCTAAATCTTGCACTATGGGCCTACAGAACTAGCATTAGAACACCAACAGGAGCTACACCATATGCCTTGGTGTATGGATTAGAGGCCATCTTACCCATTGAGGTAGAAATACCATCACTCCATGTCTCACTAAAGGGTATCATTATAGATGAGGATTATAGAGTCTCTAGGCTACAGGAACTAAAATTACTGGATGAACGTCATCAACAAGCTGTCAATCATTTGAAGGCATACCGGCAAAGAATGTCAAGGAGCTACAATCACAAGGTCAAAGCTAGAGTCTTTCAAGTTGGAGAATTGGTCCTAAAGGAAAACCCTAGGAATCAACATGATAGAGAAAAGAAAGGGAAGTTTGAACCTAATTGGTTAGGTCCCTTTGTAATCATATCAGTGTATGGATCAAGAGCGTATCAATTGTCTACACCAGAAGGGGATCTATTTGATGAACCTATCAATAGTATCCATCTTAGAAAGTTCTATACCTGAATCACCTAGTACATGAATTAGTTTTTGAAAATGGTTACCTTGATGAAAACTTGGCAAACAGGTATCCTGGTGACAAAAAAATTCAAAAAAATTCAAAAAAACAGAAAAATTCAAAAAAATAAATCAAAAAGACTGAAAAAGTGCAATAAAAACATGTAGTGAAAACCTGGAAACAGGCGCTATTTGTGATTCAAATCAGCTCTCCCATCTATTTGGACGCATGTCATGGTCGTTACCTTCACCATCATCATTTTTACATCCATTATCATATCATATCACGTGGTCATGTCTCACCCTAGCTTGGGGGCAACATCTGAACATCATTGGGGGCAATAAAAGATCAAGCTTAATCAAATGGAAAAACAATGGCAAGACAAAAGCAACAAAAAAAATGATCAAAACACAACCCAACATGGAACATCAATCAACATCAGAAACACATTGGATATCCATATCACAATAGAAAACCCAAAAACAAGTCAAAAAGTCAGTATCAAAAATCCAAAAACATGAGTTTGTGTCAGTCGAACTACATGATCTCTATGTGTATAACATAGGCAAGGCTAATATTTGATCAGCCCCCGAGGCCCCTAGGATAGGCCTTTAGGTTAGTTTTGGTCAAAATCTCGAAAATCATAAAAAACATCATAAAATCAGGATGGATGATCTAATCTAAATAATGATTGAAATACTTTAAGCAAAGGTTGGATATGTTGTACTTTGATCATTATTATCATTTCTTTGGAGAAACTCGATGATGTATTGAACTAGAGAAGCTAGGAAGAAGAATGGTATTTTTTTTATCTGTTGTTTGTGAATTAATCATAATAACTGTGTGAATTGTCATGAGACGTGCTCTACAAAGTATCACTGATGACATTCCAATTCACATAGGAAAGTGATTAATTCTTGTCTGTTTACGCAAGAAATACTCAGGTAATCTCAGTTTAATTATACCTCGATGCTTGTGTTCGTTTGCAATATCAAAAATCATGAAAGTAGTACCCAGGTCATCATTGGTTTACATTATACCTTTGATGTTTATGTGATAGGGCAAATTTATGTGCTAGAATACGAGCAGCAAACAAAAGAGTGCAAAATAACACTAAAAACAACCTACACCTCAAGATTAGCCTAGTTGGATTCAATACAAAATAAAGACAACAAATGGAACCTTTTACCTTGTGTCGAATCGATCCTTTGGTTGGCCCTTCGATCTTTAGTGTTGTATGCTCCTTGGATGGCACAAGATGCAAGCTAGATGATGGTATGAGAATGGATGAAAGTAAGTGCAAGTGTAAAAATGGCTAAGTGTGGATTCTAGAAAAATTTGCAAGAGTTTGGCTACAATGCATGATCCCCCCCCCAAAATGAGAGAAAAGAGGGGGTATTTATAGAGATTTTAGAAATCTCTAGGGAAATGGACAGTCAAGATTGAGCCACCAAGATCAAGATGTAGGGCTAAGGTGAGTTGAGAGCTCACAAGCCCTCACATCTTGACATGTGGCAAGTGATATGGCTTAAAAGGGGTGATGTGTACATGAGGTGGAAGGATAGTACATGACATGAAGAGGGTACATAGTACCTTGGGATTGGGACAAGTTCTCCTCATAAAAGAGGTACTTGTCCCCATGTGGGTGAGAGGACAAGTGGGGAATTAAAAATTCCTCAAATATTCTCATGGGGATGAGAGAAGGAATTTAAAATTCCTTTAAATGCATTGGGGGATTAAATCACATGGGGAATGGAGATGCCTTGTCCAAAAGGAGAAAGCATTTAATAGGGTTGACTTGATTAAGTGATTAAGGTTGTGCAAATACTTGATTAGACTAATTAATAAATATTAGAAGAGGGTCATATTTCACATGTGACTTGATGTGACAAGTCAAAGATCACATGGGGAAGAGAAAAAAGAATTTAATATTCCTTGGAAGGATAAAAGGAATTAAAAATTCCTTGAGAGGTTGATTAGGCTAGTTAATGAAGGATTAGAGGAGGGTTAAGTGGCTAAGAGAGATTAGAGGCCAACTTGCAAAAGTTGGTGGATGTGACACATCCTAATCAAGGATTAGGCATATGCACATCCCTAATGATGGGATTAGAAGATGGATTAGGATTAGATAAAAATTATGGAGGATGTGACATGAAGGGAATTAAATAAATGGAATATTTATTTAATTCAACTGATGAAAAGGAGGATTAAAAAGATAAGGTATTTATTTATTAATTAAATTCCTTAGGGATTTGGCAAAATTAAGGATATTAATTAAATAATAGCGATATTACTTAATTAATGCAAATAAGGGGATGCTTAGATGAAAGGGGATAAATTTGGATAAATTAAGTGTCCAAATTTAGGTGTCTACAGCTTGTACTCACTTTCAACATTTTAAAAGCTCAATGACGATACAAGGCACAAAAGTACTGTTAAAATGCTAATATTTGAATGTAGATTTGCATGGTTAAATTAGATTGCATTCATAATAGTTTTTGCATCTGTAAAGTATTTGTTACTAAAGCTCGTGAAGGATTCACATTAAAGATTATATTTTCTCATAAATAGATTGAGTATACTTGACGTTAACAAAAACATCATCGTAATCATATAGTTGCATCATCATATTTCATTTGCATACATTAGAAAGCATTTAATCATTTTGCATTCATCATATCATATTTTCCATATCACATATTGCATAAAGAAAATCTCAAAAATAAATCTCTATCATCACATTTTCCATTCATCCATCAAATCATATCACATAACAATCATTTAACATATAAATTATCATACAACATTTCCATCCATTTATTTACATCATACATCATACATCATTTTTATCCATTTATTACAACATATATTTGCATTTACACCAAAATAAAAATACACACATCCCATTTACATCGCATATTGTATATCATTTAAACACATCATATCCATAATCATGTATATAATTACATCATCATAAATATAAATCATGCATCCATACATCATCATTATGCACATCATAAATAAAACATCATATATCATAAACCATGTCATCATGATCATAAATTGCATCCATAACATCATAATAAAAGGATCATCACATAGCATATAGAACATGAAAGTAAATGCATCCATCGTAAAATCATGTACAACACAAAATAGATCGAGGAATCCGCTGCATATCATATAGATCAAAATAATAAAGTCAAGTATACAATGATGTCTAAAATGAAGAGAGATATATCATCAAAAAATGGTTGTAATCGTAATGTACATCATCGTCTCAAATAACAAAGGGGAATCACATTTGAAGCTAAGTATTGTTGGCTCCAAACGGTGCAGGCATAGCAGGACTGGTCCCTCCACCACCACCGGATGTACCAGAATCTCTGGGATCTCTTCGGAGAGGTTGTGTCACACCCACACTGACAGTCCTAAAATGAGTCCTACCATATCGGGACTGCATGTAGCTCACTCTCTGCTCAGAGGGGACGACATCATAATATTTACCTTTATAATACTCCACCTTCCCACCAATACGGGAAACTTCTCTCATATAATCTACTAAAGAGGTACCATCTGCCAATATTTGTAATCTCTCGGTTGTAGCCTTAGCACCCTCTGTTGTAAATCTGGCAGCATCCATCTCAATGGTCAAGGATGCAATTTGAGCCTGAGCTGAACCTGCAGTCTACCTAGCAGCATCCCTCTCAATTTTCAATGTTGCAATCTGAGTTTGTGTCATAGCCAACTAAACCTGCACTAATGCTAAAGCCTTTGTGTGTGATTGGGCATGTGCCTACATTTGAGCATGAGTTTTCTCTAGTAGACCTTAAGCTTGAACAAGCTGCTCTTGAACGGTCTCTAACTACACCTATAGGCTTGCTATTTGTAGCTAATCTAAAACATCTCTAATTGCCTGCCTCTTACGAGGCACTGTATCCTCAGGAAAATCTAAGGTAGGGTCCGACCCACCTACAACATCTCCACTATCGAATCTATAATCATCCCCACTGCTCTCATCTCCACTATCCTCCTCACCAACATCCTCCTCCACACCAACATCCTCCTCAACATCCACATCCTCCACCTCAACCTCCTCTCTCCTCCGCCTACAACAATGTGCAACAACAACATCCTCCTTTGTGGGTAATGGGGCAAGCTCATCAGGAATAGTAAGACGTGGAAAAGGATGCAAAGCCAAAAACTCGGCATAATCTGCTGTAACTAATGGCTCAACAATGTCCAGATGGATGTCCCACTCAAATGGTTGTAAAGACTGATACTCTTGAATGGCAGCATCATATGACAAACCAGGCCCCCAATCTATAGAATTTGACTGCCGACGGGCATAATGAGCAACACCCTGGGGCATACCCTGAACCATACCATACTGTCTATACACTCATATGATCAAAAATATCTCTAGCACCTAACGATTTTGACCAATCAGTAGCATTGACTGACAGAGAAAAGGCACTTGAATATCATCCTCATCCCAATGCTCGCAGTCAACGTAGGGATGCCATGTCACAGACTCAATATCATCACTCTCCTCTAGTACTCTAACTTACCCAATCTGGATTGGGTAAGATGGCCTGCATATCTGAATACATACAGTATCATAGGTGGTCTTTGTCTCACTGGCACTGGACGTGTGATAGCTATGTGCTCCCATGCCCACACTTGAAGCAAAGTGACACCGATCGATAAACTCCGACCTCTAAGATACACAGCTGAATGTAAATCATGATATAGGTGGGCGAGCATACACATGCCCCAAGCATATCTGGTCCCATGAACGACCATTCTCTCCAGTACTCAGCCCCAACCAACAGAGAATCCCTTTGACCTATGATAAGGACAAAGGAATCCTTTAACAAATCCAAAAAGCACTGTCGGCAAAGTGGCATAATCAGCCACCATCTCTCGCCATGGAATCCACTCTCCAGCAATGTGCTCCTCCTCAAACACCCTCCAAAGAGCATCGGTACCACCCTACTCTAATGAATTGTATACAACAATGTCACCCAAAACTGGTATCCACAGGATCCTCCAAACATCCTCTGGAGTGATTGTTATCTCACTGGTAGGAAGGTGAAATGTGTTATGATCGCTATGCCATCTCTCGACTAGCGTTGTCAACAGACCCCAATTAATCCTAATATGGGGCATGTATAATAGAGAAGATAATCCGCAACGAACAATGATTGTTGTATCAGGTTGCGCTAATTGTGGTATCAAATCAAAATTCCATGGGAATCGCTTTCAAACCTGAAGGTTCTCCAATGGCTCCTATTATCAAGAAATATTCAAAAATTAGACTCTTTGTCAAATCATCAAACATCAATTATCCTATCAAATCTAATCAGCTCTTCGTGAGAATTTTGATCAAATCTTGTAAGCAAGCATCATTGAACCTCACCTATCATGAGGTCAATCATCAATCTTAAAATTGTACCTCGCCTATCATGAGGTCAATCATCAATGTATCAAATCAACCTTGCCTATCATGAGGTACATCAATCAAATTACAATTATTCCTCGCCTCTCATGAGGATAATTATTATCAATCAAACATCAGACCTCACCTATCATGAAGTCGAACATCATCATTTGATCAGGATAATCAATCATATCAAACCAACGACTAACATGATCGAAAATCAACAAAATCAAGGACAAATTTGACAAACTTCATCAAACTGACATGGATGTGCTAAAACAGGCATTCAAAGAGCTAAATCATGACATGTGCTATTTCATTAGTCAAAAGCGCTATTACAAGCGGTCAAAGCGCTATTCGATTGGGCCAATGCGCTAAAACTTTGGTTCAATGCACTAAACTAATCAAAGCACTAAAACAAAAGGTCAAAATGCTAAAGAATCTATCCTAAGCGCTAAATTTTTTGAAGTGCTAAAATACTACACCTAAGCACTAAAACAGTGGACCTAAGTGCTAAATTTTTTGAAGCGCTAAAATACTACACCTAAGCGCTAAAACAGTGGACCTAAGCGCTAAATTTTTCAAAGCGCTAAAACAACTAATGGAAGCACTACAACGGAAAATAGATGCACTAAAAGAATGAAAAAAATTTAAATCCAAAAAAAGCACTAAAAAAAAGGAAATGCATGAAAAACGAGGGGATAAAGGGTACGTACCGGAGGTTCGTAGGCGGTCGGACGCTGGTGATGTTGTATACGCTCAAACCAGTGGGTGTGATAAGGAATCGACATCTCACTCCAAATGGCTCAAACAAGTCTCTCTCACAAAGTTTTCAAAAATCAAAATGCACAAATGAGTTTGAAAAGGACCTTTTTGACCTTTTATAGGTTATTGGAGGTGGGATTTTAGGGGATTATTTAATTTTTTTTTAAGAGAAGATTAATTCAATGTCAACCAAGGGCAAACTTTCTACATCAATTATCGGGAGATACATTACTTCATCGCCAAATCTTCTTCGAATCTTCATCAAGTCATCGAAAAATCATAAAAATTTGTAAAATTATGAAAAAATCAAAAATTCATTAATTTATCTCCCGAGGGGGCATATATCCATCATCAGCTAAAATCAATGTCTGAGGCACGTCTAGAGCATACTAAAACTTTTTCTATCGATACTAGTAGAAACAACACAAAATTTTCTTTGAAGCAATGCGTAAACACATCACTTCAAAGAGGGGCAAAATGTATACACCTAAAAATGGTTTGGATAATCTAATTAATTAAATATGATTTATTTGATTAATTAACCTTTATTTCATCTACTATTAAATAAATAGAAATATTTATTTATATAGTTCATCTTAAATTCTTCAATCTTTATTCTATTATTTTTGTCTTAATTAAATAAATAAATTTCACTTTGTTGTATTTAATTATCATAATTAAATTCCTCTACTATTAAATAAATAGAAATATTTATTTATAGTTCATTCTCCTATTTCTCAATTTTAATTAAATATACAACTTCAATAGTTTGTGTTATTTAATTATCACATCATTTTATCTTAATTAAATAAACAAGGTTAAATACTTTGTTATTTAATTATCATATCCCTTCTATATTTATTTAATAAAAAAATTCTATAGTTTGTTTTATTAAATTATTTATCCCATTTTTCTAATATTGAATAAATCAAATTATTCAAATAAAGGCATAAAGCAATATTCCTTTATTCACTCACCAATAAAATTAGATTTTTCAAATCTAATTAATTCAACTAGTATTCACAGGAAGCTGTGGAGACAAACTTGCAGGCAATCCTCTCAATCCCATTTCCTTTGATTCTTCCTATCATCCAACCTGATGTTTTCATGGGGAGAAACCATTCCCTTCATTAGCTCCAGCTTCTTCATCCCTCACCTTTCAAATCTCAATATTGAATCCAGGCCTCTATTGTGTTGCCCCTATGCAAAATTGTTGTCGTAAATCTATAAATGCAGCCTTTTGAAGCAAAGAATGGATCCCAATTATGTGCAAACTTACTTTGCAGGAATAGAAATCAAGCAATCAAGCAATCATAGCATTAGTAGAATTAGAATCACGACTGCATCATAGTTTTTACTATAGCTTCTATTTATCAGTTTTCATGTAAGAATAGATTACAGTAGTATCAATATCATCTAGAATTCATTATCAATCATTATATCATTGCATTTAGCATCACTCCATTCTCTGAATTGGCATTTTAAACAGTCACACTGCTTACCAAATCTGAGAGTCTTATGTGACTTGATAAATCTTTGGAGATAGGAGACAATGAGACGCTTTCAAGTTTTTTATGCTTTAAATTAGTTTAATTCATGTTAAATCGTGATATAATGTTTCATTAAGAAGTGTTTTAGTTGTTATCTACTTATTTACTTATTCACACTTACAAGAACAATAATACAATAATACTGTATCAATCCTTGATTGATATGCTTCCTTGCCTTCAAGAATCCTTCTTCACAACCTGCAAATATCTCATAGAGCTATCTTCAACTTGCTGCAATTAATAGATAATTATAAGCATTGTAAACTCCAAAGTTATCCAAAACAAGAGCATAAATCTCCTCACAAATATCTACACCTAGATTGGGAAAGTAGAGTTCCACACTGTAACATGAAGTCAAAACCAAAGTCTCCCTCAATTTAGGCAGCCCAAATTGAACACTTAACTGGTCGTTGATCAAGAAAATATCTTGCAAGCATCACCTTAAATTTGGCGCCCAAGAATGGGCCCACTCAACTGAGCCTTGTAAATATCTTCTCATGCAAAAGGTGTTAACTGAAAGATGCTAACTTGGGCACCCAAGGTGGGCCCAAGTCAATCTTGGTTAACTTAAATATATCTCTCCATCAATTCATGCCAACAATATGCATGATTGATCATCCCAACTTAACTGAAAGTATCAACCTGTTATATGTAATGCAATTGAAGTCATTAGTCATGCAACTCAAGTAACTACATGCAACTGAAGATAACTGAACCATAACTGAACTAAACTAAACTAAACTAAACTGAACTGAACTGATAGTGCCACTCCATAGTAAATATCAATCCCTAATTTGTAGGATCTAAGCATGCATTACTAAAGTGTTATCAATCCTCCAAACAGTTAACTTAAGCAAGGTGGGTCCCACCTTCTATTTGGGCGCCCCATGTGCTCCTATTTTGTAGGATCTCTTCTTGGACGTCCCCACATGTTCCTATTACTTAGGAATAATTAAAAATGTCAATTTACATTGTTCATTTCATTCGAATTTAATCTCTTTCTTATCCTAGTGTTGGGGAACACTTTCCAAGGACTTAGGAGATACATGAAATATGTTGAGGATTGTAATTAAATGGGATTTTTTTCCCAACATCTTTGACCTTACAAAACATTTATAACCATTTTCCAATGGTTCTCAACCAACTTTTCAACTTACAACCATTCAAATTCCCTCATTTACAGCTTATGACTCTTCATATTCAATGTTTTTGCAACTTTTACAACATTGACAACATTTTGCAAAATTGACAACTTGTGCAGCTTGACATTCCAACACACCTAGCGACCTAGTATGGACTCAAACACATCTAAAATGGTCTTAGAAGACCTTATTACATGAGAAAACCATAAAAGTAAAACAAAATGACACTTTTTCCTATTGAAAGTACGAAACTTGAGGGTGCTTTTGCACCATACTCCCAAGGAAGAAAAGAACTCAAGCACCTCTTGAGTTAGGGTCTGCAACATGAGAACTATGCTTGAAACCTCTTGTCTGGTGTCTTTAAATCCCTTTGCATTATTTTTGAAATATTCCCATACTGGTTTCATCTTCACTGTAGCTTTCTTGAACATTTGACAAAGATGTTTGAACTTGTCAATACAAACCTGTCCTCCATTAATTTGCACCTCTAACTCCTTTCAACAATGCTTTAACAATTGAAACAACAGCTCTATATTATATATATGAATCAGCAAACTCAATTTGATTGATTTCTTGAACTTGAAGGGACTGAAATCCACTTACAATTTTTGATAACCCTTGACAAAACATATGACAGGTATATAGACTATGTTGCATCTCACCTTCCAAAGGTTCTTGTTCAACCTTTTTCTCAGATGGTTGTTGCTCTTACTTCATCAACAAAGATTCTTCAATGTTTGGTTTTGTTGTCCTCTCTTGCATTCTTCTCTTCTGAATGATTTTCTTGATAGGCCACTTTACCTTCTTCCTTATTGTAAATGCCAACCCCTTTCTATTTTTGCTCTCTCAAGGAGCTGCCGCATTTCAAGTTCCATTCTTTTTTCCATTTCTTCTTGAATTTATTTCAAATTTTCTCCAAGGCTTGCCTCAAATATATTATCCCTTGCTATACATTCATATGTTCTTCCTTCTCATTTTTCTTCTTCATCTCACTTTTCTCTTTTCTCATCACTTGTTTCTTTCTTGGTACCTCTTTACTCTATAAGTCTTCGTGGATGAATCTTCTCAACATTTTCATTCTTTTTTTTCAAGCAAGTCTCTTTCACCTTCTTTTCCTTTTCTTCATGATACCTCACCTAGGTTTTCTCCTTTCTTTTCCCTTGGCCTAGTCTTTTGGCATCTAGGTTATTCCTTCAACCTGCAAAAAGACAAAACAAAAACTTCAAACTTCTTTTCCCATAAATTTTAGGCTATGATACCAATTTGATGTAAAGCAAGGTTTGGAAACTTGAACCATCTCCAATGAATAAAATTTTCAAGGTCTCAAGCATTAAATGGTGGGTTTTTGGCCTCTAGGCCTCAATCTCCTAGTAGTACTTCAGATTGATTAAAATGGGCACAACTTCCTAGGAAGAATTGATCTACAAAAGAAAAACCTATATTTGGATACCCTTTACAACTTTATTCAACATATGAGAAAATCATATATGGTTACTTTGGAAGGAAAGGCTCAAAACTTGACTGTTCTACTCTTGACCAGGCTTGAAGTGGAGTAGCAAATTCGTATTTTTTGGTCATAACTTTCAAACCAGACTTGATACCAAAATTTTTAACACAATTATAGATACCCATTTGGGATTTATACAAATTATTAAGAATTGGGGTAGGGTTGTTTTGGAACACAAGACTCAAATTTGGACTATTCTCCCTCAAATTAGGCCTACTAAGGTTTTAGACTTATTTTAGTAAAATGGACACAACTTGCTGGAAACTTGATGAGAATACATGAAACCAATGCCAATAGACACTAGATTCACAACTTTACCAAACATAATTGATTTTGAGTCAATATGGGATCGTACAGATCCATACTATATCAAAGAACAACAAGGAAACGTTCAGAAATGTAGAAAATAGAGGTATTTTTATTACTTCCACTTCTAAAACTTCAACCACCACATCCTCCAACCCTATCTTCAACCTTAAAAAACATTTATAACCATTTTCCAATGGTTCTTAACCAACTTTTCAACTTACAACTATTCAAATTCCCTCATTTACAACTTATGACTCTTCATATTCCATGTTTTTGCAAATTTTACAACATTGACAACATTTTGCAAAATTGACAACTTGTACAACTTGACACTCCAGCACACCTAGCGACCTAATATGGACTCAAACACATCTAAAATGGTCTTAGAATACCTTATTAGATGAGAAAACCACAAAAGCAAAACAAAATAACACTTTTTCCTATTGAAAGCACGAAACTTGAGGGTGCCCCTGTACTACTCATGCACACTCATACATTTTGCAAAAAACTTGATCATTTATTTATATCCTCAATAAGCTTCAAAAAAATTCTTCTTTGTCAACCAAAATGAAACATGTAACATGAAACGTACAACAACCACAACAAGTTAGCTCCCAAAACATCTACGGTGAGTAGAAATCAAATGTGGTTTAAACCAAGAGATGATCAAACCTATTTTTCCTTAGCACATATTTCCGAACTAGCACATACTCCCAAACACTTGGCACAATCATCTCAACATACCAGGTCGGCCCAACAAACACCTAACCTTCTATACATTAGCTCCAAATTGGAAGCAGTATCAGAGAGACCAAATAACATTATGTGAATCACTTTACAAACATTATATGACATGCAAAAATATTCTCATACACTCCTTTCACAACTTCATGCTACTTCATGTTGGCACAAACAAACAAACACTTAACCCAACATCTCTTGCAAACTCTAAATACAACCTTGAAATAGAACGTTGAAAACCAAACTTGTGATACTCCTCAACACATAAAACTTGAAATGAGAAAACATACAGACAATCTAAACTTATCCTCCAAACTACAAGATCACATCTTCAAATTTAGAGAAATGTAGAGCATTCCTCCGACCCTTTCTGACAGCAACAAAATTGTACTACTATCTTCACTCTATTAGCTCTGGAATCTTATTTAGTAACTTCTATGCTC
Source organism: Sequoia sempervirens (assembly GCA_007258455.2). NCBI lineage: Eukaryota > Viridiplantae > Streptophyta > Pinopsida > Cupressales > Cupressaceae > Sequoia > Sequoia sempervirens. The sequence continues at coordinate 179,720 of VDFB02304146.1, read as the reverse complement.
TAAAATCAACATACATACTTCACACCTATCTTTGTCTAACCTCAAAACTGCAAGGCCATATCTTCAAAAGTGGAGGGATTTGGAGCATTCTCCCGAGCATCTTCAGTATAACTTCTTGTGCCTTTGACAATTTGAAACCTTACATACTTTCTTTCATATCTTATGCAATTCTTTACATTAAGGAACAATGAATGCAACATTCACAACACCATAGACAACAATTACAACTCTTTCCATCAAAAGCAAGAAACCACAACTTCTTCATATCAGCATACTCTTCAAACTATCAACTTTCACCTATTCAAGAACTTCAGAAGATAAGATACAACTGTGTATAGATGATACTGAACAAACAACATGCACATGACTTTCATCACCATGTCCATCACCTCACAACACTTTTGATTGTTACTCATTTTTCCGCTCCTCTGGACTCTTACTCTTTTGACATCTTTGATCACCACTCTTTTTACATCACATGCAACCTTCCACAATACAACCTTGTTAACATCAATGACAACACATGCAACATAATGCATGTCTCACTTTTTGTCCTAAGTGGGTTGTGCAAATAAACATTAAAAAATCCATTATCCTTTCTAGAAGAGTAAGGCATGTGTTATGAGATTATTTCCTTATCAATGATGTTTGATATAGATTACTTTAATGTTGATGTATGAATATGTTTAATGTCTTAATTGTTTGATGTAAATGAGTGTCTTTATATATGTACTATTGTTTATTATGCATAAAAATATATGATTTGAATAATAAAAGGAAATTAATTAAATGATGAACAAGAAAATATCCATATTTGATTAATTAATTGGGTTATAAAGTTATTTAATTTGAACTCTTATGTATTTTTAGATTTAATCGTTGATGTAACTTGCCGATGTACTATGCAATTCCTTTGAGGTTTCTAGTTAAAATGATGGATGATTCTCATTCAAAATGGTGGACCTTTCTTAATTTTGATTCAATAAATCCACATGAACCAAATCAACTATGATCTTTCAAAGATGGAAAGCTATGATGACTAGCACAAAAACATGTGACACTATCATTTTGTGACTAAGAGTGACTTCATTTCTTGAAGATAATTGGATCATTTTTTACTAAGATTAACTCAACCCTATCTATATAAATAAATACACCTACTATAATTATACCTTGATTGTATTGTAAATATTATATAAAGTAAAAGAAAAATTTCCCTATCACACTATTTCATGATTTTATATAGTAACTTTCCTCTTCATAATATTAATACATTTCATGTTACACTTCATATGATACAACTACTAATGCAGTTTAATATTATAAAAAATAAAACTTAATTATTTTGGTTGTGCTTGAACAAATAAGTTAATCCTATTATAAAAATTAAATAAAACAAGAGAACTTACCTTTCACACTATTTTATAATTTTATGCAATAATTTTTTTTATCATAATTAGCCTAATTAGCCGATAGGCTATATATGGTGTGAGGTTTTGGCCTGAAACCTGTCTCACACTGTCATATTGCTAAAGCTATCGATGGAACGACTAACGGTTTCATGCAAATACAAATTTTAATGGAAAACAACTCACGTACTATACATGCATTAAATGCAATGGTAGTGAATGTCTCTAGAGCTTTCGATCAACATGTCACATCCATTTACTCGAGTAAAAAATCATTTATACAGCTATTCAAAGGGATTTACACAAGTAAAATATCTAACTCCAACTATGTTCAGATGTCCCTTCCTCTCATCAAATTGCTTCTACGCCATTTATTGTTGTTGGTAAATGCATTTATAGAGAAAACTGCATATCACCGCCCAGTGCCTCTACCAAAGCAATGAACCAAGTGAATATAAAAAAAATGGCTTTCTACAGAGAGTATTAAGCATAGAGACTACTAGAAGAATTTTGAGGCAACAAGGCATAGGGCATACCAGCAAAAGGAATTCTTACAATCCACAATACTTTCTTGCAAACATTTGTGATTGTTTATTAACAATATTTATACTGTTAGTAAATCTTTCCTTGTTATACAAAAATGCTACTTGGTTTCATGATTTTAGTGAGAATTTTTATATTTGGCAAAAAAAAATCAATTGTTTATTTCTGCATTTCTAATAAAATTGACTGGCAATAGTTGAATCCCAATAAATCAACACATAACTTGATTTTATACATGTGTATTTCAAAATGCTATAATTTTCCAAAAGCACCATTTCACCATGGAAATTTACAAAGTCTTTGCACACACTCATCATCTCCTACTTGTATTTGGTCATTGATTGACCGTATGTTTCTTTCGCCCTCTCTATTATGTCTTGCAACTCTTGTTTTACACATTAAAATATTAAAATTCCAATAACATGCCACTTAGGTAGAGGAAAGGAGAGGATTTATGTAGATTTAGCAGAGAAAAGAAACGATTTAAATACCTTTTAACTAATGATGTATTCCTCTTCCTTCTCCATGAAAAAGAGATTGAACTTTTCAAGCTCAAGGCTAAGTAGCTAAATGAAATCGGTCTCCTCGGTGATCAATTTGTACTTCAAAAATGTGAGATCTAAACCATCACTTCCCCCATTGGTGGAAGAATGACTTGTTCCCAACATTTTGATCCTTTGTCGCTTACATGGCCCTTGAGAGATCCCTTCGGCTTGGGCTTCCTTTGGTTCAACTAAAGGAGCTATAACTTTCAAATACTTCTTCAGATCTTTGTATGAAAGAAATTTGTCCAACCATTCTGGCAACACTTCTTCAATCAACTTCTACAAGTTTTTACTGAATTTCATTATAACAATTAAACTATTTTCCCTCTTTTCTTGGGTCTTAACATGCCTTCTAAGATTTCTTTTAAACTATAGCAAAATTAAATTGTATTTTGAAGTTCGCTACATTACTTCACCTGGCTTTATTTGTGTTTGCTCACCTGTAGAGTACAAGAAAGTTGTAATACTTAAAAACCATGTGCTTGCCACGTAGCTGCAATGTGGCCAAACTCCATAGGTCACATAACATACCTGACCAAGCTTCTTTGTGGAGGTATTCAAAAACTTCCCTTCACTTAAAATTGCATGTAAATGGAAAAAATGAAATGTTAAAATGTGTGGGTTATTGAAGGTATTCATAAAACAATCGTGACAAAGGTACTATGTGAAAAGCTTATGTCAATCCATATTTTACGAATTTATATTTATACGAAGGAATTGTCTCAAATTTGTTATGTTAGAAATTTTTGTCACAATTTCTTTTGGAAGAGCTTTTATTTGTGGAGTGAAATTAGTGTTCCACGTAGAGGGGAAAATCTTTTATTTGTGGAGTGAATTTTAGTAGTTTTTATAGATAAATAATGGCTTCCTAGGGTCTTTGTTTGGTGAAAAAGTGCATTGTGTTTGATTTCATTTTTTTTTCTTTTTTTTTTAATTTCATTTACTTTTTGTGAAAATTATGTAAGGAGTCCCTTCTATTTGATTGTAACACATTTTCCAACATTTTAAATATTTGTAATTGCTAATGATGGACTTTCTTTTATAAACAATTTTTTGGAGCGAGGTTTTCAAATTTTCATTAATTGATGTATTTTTTTAAAACAAGTCCTTTTGCTATTTCGAATCAACTATTTCAGTTTGGACCCTTAATCAGAAACATAAGAAACAATTTTGTAATGTAATTTACAAAAGATCCTTTAAGACAAATATGTTTGTCTTAGATATTGTAAATTGTGTTGTTGGATATTTTTCAATGTGTACATGTAAACTTGCATATATTTATAAATAGTATAGATTAAAAAAAAATACAAGTTATATATTGTCTATTATCTTGAATGTATGCTAACTTAAACATTGCTAACTTGTTTTTTTTAACTTTATGAACAAAATATTTATCTTTCAGAAGAGTTAGCATTTCTTTATTTTTGCATTTCTTCAAGGTATTTATTGAGTGGATTGAACAAGCTACAAATTAAAGTAAGAATAAGTTACCACAGTGAGGCAACTTTAGAGAAGTTGATTGAGCCATAAGTATGCCAAGAGCCTTGTGTTCATTCTAATAAGCATTTTACCATCGCATTAGAAAGATGTAGGTTCAAGTAATCTTAAGTTTTGAATGAATCTAAAATTTTATTCATGGGTTTGTCCTTGCTTCAATCTATTAACAAGCATCATAAAATCCACTTTAGTTATTAATTAGTAAAGTTAAAACAATATATCTATTCATTTTTAATTTCTTTTTAAAGTAGTATTATATTTGCATTGGAGTAAAGTTTATATTTGAAGGTTAGAGGTATTTATTTTTAAAGTAAAATAATGCAATATATTTTGTCTATTTTATAATCAAAATTATCATCTTACAAAAGGAAAGTTTATAATGCAATATATTTTGTCTATTTTATAAATTTTTTTAAAAGCTTATTCCATGGGTTTATATTTTATGATCAAGATTGTCATCTTCCAAAAGGCAAGCCACATATACTTATACATCACTATACATATACTATATATACTATGTAATGTCCTCATCTCAACCATTCGCTCTTCTATGACTAATAGCCTATTTTCGGAATCTCGTAGGCTCATCAGAGGTAAAATTAGGGTTTCCTATTTTATAGTTAGGTTCTGAGGCATTTTTGATGGTTTGCATGTTTGAGTTTATGTCGCATGTCTAGTGGAGTTTTGTGGGTTTTTGGAGAGCTTCAAAATGGTGTAGCATGCATCTCCATCTAACAACCTTTTTCAGAACTTGCTATTTTTAGCCGACACATTGGAGTTTTAAGTTTTGGATTGTGGATTCTTTCTAGGTTTTCAGAGAGCTTCGCAATGATATAACATGCAAGGTGAATTGAGCAACTTTTCATAATTTACTATTTTTAATAAGTTCTATTTTTGGCAGTACTCAAGTTGGCAGCAGTTCAGTGAGCTTTCTAATTCAAGTAGGGTAGTTGAGTATTTCTGGATTTGGCTTTCTGAGGTGCATTTTTGAAGAAATGATTTATTTAAATCATTTAATTATTATAAAGTGTTTTTGATCCCTTATCCTAATGTTATAACTTTAAGTTGTTATGAAAAGGGGACCTTGAGGGTGGACACCTCATCAGGAGAATATTCAAATATTTCTAAAGTTTAAATATTGCCTTGGGGAGTTTGGATGCCACTTTTGAGGAAGATGTTATTTTTATTAATAAATCTTATTTCTCCTTGAGTGGGACGCCACCATGAAGGAGGGAAATAAATTCAATTCAAATTCAAATAACCTCCAAGATTTGGGCACACTTTCTAGAAGTTGTTGGAGAATCATCTCAAAATCTATAAAAGGAGACTCTTGTTCTTTCATTTCTCATACATGAAGAAATTATAATGATTTTTTGTTGAAATGGTGACAGGTTTGCTTCGAGGAATGCATACCTACTAGCTTGGACTTGGTTTCTTGCTTGAAATATAGCAACTAGCTGAGTTAAAGGTTGTTATTTACACTGAAGAGCAGATTGAGCTTATTGTAATGGAGTATTTTGATGTTTTCTGATGTCTTTTGGTGTGTTGTCAGTTTACAAGTTGCTGGTTTGGAGTGGTTGAAGTAGGTTTTTACTCATAGCATTCTAGGTTATTTTTGTTTGGTTCTAGGCAGTTGATAAATCTCTACCTTGGCTCAGGGTGCCCCTTTTTGCAATTTTTGAGAATTTATTATGGATTCATTGATTTTCTCTTGTAGTTCGTCCTTTTTCCAAGTCATACTTTTTCCTGGGAAGTCTTGGAAAGCTTTAGAAAAATAAATATCCACAGTTTGTTGCAATTTCACAGTCTTAGCTTGGTCATCGTCTCTCTAGGAGTCAAATGCATTTCATTTCATGTCATTTGGAGTAGTTTTGAGTGAGCTATGAGCATTTTAGTGAGTTTAGTAGTTGTTGGTCTATAGTTTCAGTTTGCTAGTTTGATATTTCAGTTTGTAGAAGTTGGAGTTTTTGGGGTGGTTTTTCATATTTAGTGAGTCTTTGATGGTTGGAGATCAAATAATAATATTGCAACTTCTTGGACAACTTAACTATTGGCTTCTTGTAGGATTGATTATGATTGTAAAGTTGTTTCAGTAGTACTGATCAACTCATATTTACATTCTGCTATTTTATATTGTATTCCCACTTTTAGTGGAAGAGGTTGGCATTGTCGCCTTGTTTACTTTTTGTTAAGTATTAACATTCCCACCATTGGTGGAAGATACAAGCCTCGTCGTCTTTTCATATTGTACTGGGGTTGGCTTACCGCCCTACTTTACTTTCAGTATTTGCATTGTTGATCAGTTGAGTCGTCCAATTACTTTATGTACTTGCATTCATATTATTGATTGGTTGTGCTATCAAGACATCTTCAACATTGTACTTCTTTCATTTGAGACTAATGATCCCCGGTGCCATGTGATATCACCATTCCCACCTTGGGTTTGAGTGAACACTCTTGGTGTAAGGTTACTTTTAGCAGCTGTTTGGTTTATGCTAATGCTGACAAGTGCTTTGTTGAAGTGTTGAATGTTGTAAAAATTTAAGAAAAATTATAAGGGGGTAATTCCATACTATTTACCATTTTAAAATTTTAATTTTACTCAGGAATGGACAATTCATATCAACCGAACGAGATTATTGACATCTCGAGTAGTTCTAGTTCCCCTATTCTATCGACCAACTCAACACCATCGATCAGTTGGAATGGCGCTTCTACAAGCCACATACAAGATTTTGCAAATGACATTACAGTTAGCTTCCTTGAATTTCTACAACAAGCAAACGCCATTGTTCGAAACATACAAAGTGTGAATGACTGTGACATTCATTCAATGGAAATAACAACACATGAATTCCACTCAACTTGTGAGAAGTTGGGTTCCTTCTGCACTTTCTTTCACGAAATGAAAGCAGATTAGTTCTATGCACAAGGTGGTTTTGTCTACATAGAAGTGTTTTAGAATTACTTGAATGATGTCTAATACACTTTCTCTTTGTAAATTTGTATATAGTATTTGATTTAACCATGTAATTATGGCTTTTACCAACTTATGCATAGTTGGCTATTTTGTAAATCCCTACAAGAAATGTAAGGCCAAATAAACTATGAACAAGGAACTTTGCCTCGCATCGAAAATACATTACGTCACCTACTACAATACCATGTAATACGCTTTTGCTTCATAAATATATACATATACTATGTCCTATTGTTATAATATTGGAGCTTTGTTCTTGCCTTTTGCTTTTTCTCTTGATCTCTTTACTTGACCCACATGTTACATCTCCAACAAAAAATTTCATCTTCAATTACATATACTTAAGAATAGTAGTTTATCTCTAATGTACCACAATCCTTTCCTCATTTCACTTCAATTAATTATAATCTAACCATTTTGTTCACATTATATAATTTATAGCTATTGTTTAAAATATATCGACAACGAATGTTATATGTCTCCTTCGATTATTGTCTCTTTGTTGTACCTACATTCCTTACAATTTGTTAACTTATTAGAATGATAATATCTTAATCTCTTCCTCAAACCCAAACCCTTGTCACTAAAAGTATTAGTTTAAAAAAAGTTCCATGTTTTACAATATACCACATTCAAGTATATTAAATTAACATACAAAATAAATGTATACAACTTACAATACATCTTCCCATAATGAAGGTTCGCAAAAAAAAATCATCACCATATATTTTTCTTATAGCTACAAAGATGTTTTACAAAGTGTCTCGATCTTTATGATGGGTTTATAATTTATTTAGTCTCTACAATTTTTATTTTTGTCGTTCTAACCATCTGCTTCCTCAACTAAGACACAATCCACATATAATTTACGCTCTCCAATACAGGTTCAACTTGTATGGTTCATTTAATTAATACAACTAGCATAAAATTATAGTTAGGTTTCCTAATTTCATTGCACCCCAAATGATTAACACATTTGCGTACCAAGTAGTTTTCTTTAATTTTAATGTATGTTCCTTCAAAGTTTATCCCTTGCTAATAATGCACTAGTGCTATATTCGTTTATTCCAATTATATTAGGTTTCCTAATTTCATTGCACCCCAAATGATTAACACATTTGTGGACCAAGTAGTTTTCTTTAATTTTAATGTATTTTCCTTTGAAGTTTATCCCTTGCAAATAATGCACTAGTGTTATATTCATTTTTTCCCTTGTTATATTCGTTATATTCGTTTATTGAATGCATTTTTGAACATCTACAGTGCTTGCAATTTACTTAGACTACTTAATAGAGTAAACTAAATTTTTTACTCACTACCTTTTCTCTTTTTTGTTCTTACAAATGTAGCAAGTTAACTTCAAACGACCACTATTTTGATATACAAACCTATTCAAAATCCAATTTATAGTTATTCTTCCAAATTTACTTTTACATTATGTAAAGTTTCTAAACACTTTTATTTCAACTAGTGCTTGCATGGTCTCAGTCAACTAGATTGTGTCTTTTTCATTTATTATCAAATTAGCTAGCTAAATTTTGTTGTCTATACAACATATTCATTTTCTACTTCACAAAGTATGAATTTATACGTCAATTGTAGTAAGTAATAGTTGCCACTTGCAATTTACTTTTTGCAAGGACTAGGATGCAGGGTGATCCCACAATACTGGTTTACAATTTATGGGAGATCCTGATTCCAAAATGGTTGATGCAAAGAAGTGCAATTTGATTCCAATTTTTTTGAAAAAAATATATTTAGAATCTACATACAAAATGTCACAAATCACAAGTTTGCATCATCTTCAAATTTCTCACGGTTTAGGTGCTATAGGTGCTCGAAAGTGAAGATTTAGTTAAAAAGAATCAATTCAATGTCCAGTTTGGCCAAAAATTGTAAACCAGTATTGTGGGATCACCCTGCAATTAAGCTGATCAATGATGGAAACCTAGACTTGCAACCCCATCTACAAGCATTAAATATTTCAATGTTTGTCCATGGCCCCGAACCAACCAATCACTATATAGTACAACTCTCTGATGGGGTACATAAGCAAAAGGCTACACTTCCAAAACAGTACAACCACTACATAGATTATGAAGAACTCTAGAAGGGATCTATACTTAAACTCATTAAATACAGTTGCCCTGTTATTTGCAATTCAAGGTGAGCCACCATATTTTAATGATTTTCTACAAAATTCCAAATGACAACTTACAGATTAGCATTCTTGAACCCATTATGTCACATTTCATCCTATCCATAATACTTATTCATTGTACAATTATAGGTGGATTGTCATATCCGAATTAGAAATCACATGTTTGCAGTAGGATATCATTGGCCAACCTGCCTACCTGTTTGAACAACAATCCCAACAAGTACATGACACATCTACAAGCATGGATGATAGTGTTATAATAACACAACCACCTCTCCTGACAATGTATTCTTTGATTGAGAATGCAATCAAGATGATCAATGATGGAAACCTAGAATTGCAATCCCATCTACAAGCATTAGAAATTTCACTGTTTGGCCATGGCCCTGAATAGACTGATTGGTATAGAGTGGAGCTCTCAGATGGGATATATAAGCAAAAGGCTACACTTCCAAAAAAGTACAACCAATACATAGCTTCTAAAGAACTCCATAAGGGATCTATACTTAAACTCATAGGATTCAATTCTCCTGTTCCTTGCAATGCAAGGTGAGCCACCATATTTCCATGCTCTTCTACAAAATTATATATAACAACTTGTAGCTTAGCATTTTTAACCCACTATGTCACATTTGTTCCTACTCAAAATACTTACTCATTGTACATTTATAGGTGGATTGTCATCTAAGAATGAGAACTCACATCTTTACAACATGATATTGTTGGTCAACCCTCCTACCTGTTTGAAGAACAAGCCCAACAAGTAAATGCTACGAGCTCAACTGCTCCATCTACAAGCATGAATGACAGTGTTAGGGTAATAAAGCCACCTCCTCGTAGGGCACTTTTTGGATTATGTTCATCTCTACAAAATAAATACCTCCCCTCCAATATTACTCCTATTATAAATTTGAATCCATTCCAGATAAGGTGGCTTATAAAGGGTCGTGTTACCATGAAAAAAAAATGCGCCGCTTCAACACACAAAAGGGACAAGGGCATGTCTTTTTATTTTATTTTATTGATTATGAGTGCACTAAAATATGTGTAACTTGCTTTAATGAAGTTGTGAACCTTCATTACCTAAATGTTCATGTTGGAGAAGTATATACAATATCTGGTGGGACTATTAAGTCAGTTAATAGGTTGTACAACAAACTAAATAGCCAGCTTGAAATTTGTTTAGTGGAAGATTCCAAAATTTCTCTTTGAATATGACCTTGCAATTCCCAAACATTAGTTCTCTTTCATGCCCTCCAAGAACATTTTATAACTAAACAATAATATCCTTGTTGATGTTATTGGAATAGTCATATGTGTGAACTCGAGCTCAACCATAAGGAGGAGGGATACAACTGAAGTTCTTTGAAGGAGCATCAAGTTGATAGATATCTCTTCATCTACCATTAATATTACTTTATGGGGTCCAACTACTGAAAAGGAAGGCAGAAAACTCCAAGAGATGTATCACTTAAATCATGTTGTTGTACTTGCAATAAAAAATGGTCGTGTCATTGAGTATACTGGAAAGGTCATAAGACTTTTGAAAGAACCCACCTATTTATAAAACCAAGCATAGAGGAGGCAGAACAACTCAAATCATGGTTTGAACAGAATGGCACTCATGTTACTCCATCAAATACACAACCTTTGGATGCACCTCTCGTGCTTGCAAGAAAAAAAAATTCTAATATTAAAGAGAAAACTACCAATGTGAAACAAATTGTCCAATGCACTCTAAAAGCAACAATGCGATTCATAAAAACAAATTCATTTTGCTATCCATCTTGTCTCCTTGAGTTAGATGGAAAACAATGTAAGAAAAAAAATTTCCAAAATGATGATCAAACATGGTGTTGTTCAAAGCATTGCAAAGCTACAACTGCTAAATGTACGTACATATACATACTTCAGGTAAAGCTAGCAGATCATACAAGAATATTATGGGCTATTGCTTTTGAAGTACCAGCCACCAAACTTCTTGGAATGTCTGCAGATGATTTATACATGATGCAACTCAATCCTGGAAAAGAAACTAAAGTTGAGACCATAATCAAGAGAGTGTTATTCAAGCAATTTATCTTCACAATCACAAATTCATATGATTCAAGTGGTGTTCAAGGAGGTGTAAAATCAACAATCACAAAGGTTGACGAGCTAGATTTTGTTGCAGAAAATCCATTCATGTTGGGTGGAATCACTAATATGTGTCATATTGCTAGTGTTTACATATAGCTCGATTGCTTATGTAATGTATATACAATTTTGTAACATTTTATATAGTATACTTTGTATACTTTTGATTGCATACATGTAATTTCAAAGTCACATGTATATTGAATATATTGTTATTATGAAAATAATGTGATTGATCTCTTCCATCAATTTACTTATGTATATAGCATACTAATCATATCTCAAATAATTATCAAAATTAGAATGATTGAAGAACTCATTCAATACAATGGACATTTTTTCCCCACACAAGTTTAGCTTCTTTAATTCTATATGTATTTGAAATTATACATTTGATGATGGTAGTTCCTATTTTCATTATATTTGAAGAGCTCTAACCCTAAAAGCATACAATCTCATAAAAGAGGTCATGACTACTATATTCAACATAAAGAAGAAATAAGCATTCGCCGTCATATGCAACACATAGGAAAACAAACAATATAATCCAATGCACCAACCTCCATTCAATCAAACCAACACAACATCGAACCATATGAATCTACAACATCCCAAACTAAACACCCTTCTGACCGAAGTTTGTCAATGTGTTCACACCAAACAATGCATGATCTTCAAAATCAGTCCACAAGCATACCACAAACCAACAAAAACTTTATAGAAGCTTCTAAACAATTTCGCTCGAGATTAGATAAACTATCAAACTTTCCAACTTGCATTGTTTGCCATGAATGCTACCCAAGAATGCACACCAACTCAACACAAAGTGTTCCAATTTGTTTTAGATGCTTTCGTAAGAAAGGTAGACATCATTTCTCATCGTCTAACTTTATGGACCTAGGAGTACAATTATACAAGTTAGAAACACTTACACAAGTTGAAGAAATGCTTATAGCATGAGTCAATCTGATAATACAAGTAACTCATGCTTGTGGAGGCCAATACAAATATAGTGGGCACAAAATTTGTTTCCCACAAGATATAAAAACCTTAGCAAAATACCTGCCACATAAAATTGCAAACTTGGATGTGTTGGTGGTTCAAAGAACCAATACAAAAGGTGACCATTATGACTGCTATGTAAGTAGGCATCGTGTGTGGGTTGCATTAAAATATAAAATCACATATGACCCATACTACAAAGGCGTTAAGGTGGATTTTGCATCTCTTGAAGAGCTCCCTAATATAAATACAAACATTTCCAATGTGCTTCATAACATTATTGCTGACAATGAAAATATGGTTGCACCAAACAATGCAACAACATTTTACGTGGACCCACGAGACAATGAATTCACTTGCTCCTCATCATTTATGGCTAGGTTACCAAATAAATGCCATGAACTAGAAATCATCAAAAAAAAATTGCAAGTTAGAGATCAAGATGACACCATTATTGATTGGCCAACACTTGAGTCCTCACCAATTAATGAATATAATACAGAGGACCTTTTAGACAAGGCTTTTCCTTCACTCTTTCTAAATTAGGGTAGTGTACTACATTTGCAACCTTGCTATAGACAAGTTGAAATGCATGAATATGTGTTGCACCTAATGAGGTTTCATGATAATAGATTTGGAAGCCATCCAAGGTTTAGACATTTTTTCTTGAACCTGTTGATGCGCCACTGAAGCCAAGGTGTTGCCTCTATTTTTTTCAAGAAAAATGTTGAGGACTGCATACCAACCACCATTTGCAGTCTTTGTCTCCATATACAACAATTGTCTGACACTAAAATAGCCAAACAATTGATGCATTATGGATCCTCCCTTAGAGGCACACTGAGCATATTGGAATAAGTGTCATGGTGAGTTTTTGAATATGATCAACCAAATAGGCTCCCCCACGTTATTCTTCACATTAAGTGTTGCATATACTAAATGGACTAATTTACACCAACTATTTTCAAAGGGAGCAATGCCAACAACAAAAAATAATAAAGATCGCATTGATAACATTGTTACTAACCCACATACCACATCCTTATACTTGCATCAACAATTCACAATATTTCGCGAAGAAGTCTTAGAGAAGCTCTTTTGTGCAATAGACTCTTGGTATAGATATGAGTGGCAACATTGAGGGTCTACACATGTACATGGATTCCTTTGGCTTGAAGGTGCACCAAACATGGAAAAACTTCACTGGAGCAATCATGCAAATGTAGACATAGCAAAATCGTTCTTTGAAAAATATGTTAGGGCATGGAATCCTCATAATCTAGGAGACAGGAACAACACACACCATCGGTCTTTTCCATCGAGGGTCTACACATGTACATGAATTCCTTTGGCTTGAAGGTGCATCAAACATGGACAAACTTCATTGGAGCAATCATGCAAATGTAGACATAGAAAAATCCTTCTTTGACAAATATGTTAGTGCCTAGAATCCTCGTAATCTAGGAGATAGGAACAACACACGTCATTGGTCTTCGCCAGAAGATCCATGCTTACTAAATGAACAAGATTGGGAGCTACTAATGAATCGCACAAACACGATGCTATCAAACAATAAAAAGAAGTCGTTTGACCAAGCAATGCACCTATTTCCAACCAATGACTTAGTTGGAACACACAACAAAAAAATACTACAGCTTTTAAATCTTCCTATTGCACTCAGTATTGCAATAAAACAAACACAAAATCAAACATCAATAATGATGTTGACCAACTTCAACTCCTGCTATGTAGAGGCCAACGCATCATGCTAACTACAAACCTATGGATTCAGGCAGGCCTTGTCAATGGTTCTCTTGGAGAGGTCTTAGATATTGTCTATACAGAAAGCTCTAAACCACCAGATTTACCATTATATGTAGTAGTAAAATTTGATACTTACAATGGCACACCTTGGAATGTACATGCTCCAACAACTATTCCAATAGCACCTATATCTCTAGGTGCTCAATTACAATACATAAATCCCAAGGATTAACAATCGAAAGAGCAATAATCGATATAGGTAAAAAGGAAAGACAGGGCTTGACTTTTATAGCTATATCTAGAGTTAAATCGATACATGGACTTAGGATAGATCCACCGTTTTCCTTCGATCAGTACTCAAGAATGAAGAATAATCCATACACAATTATTAAGGAAAAAGAAGAGCTCGGACTACATCTTCTCTCATTATGATGAATATAGGTACACATACATAAACACAATACTCTCTCAATAAATTGTATTTGTTTAATTTTCTCCTTACCATATTCATATAATACATATTATTGTTTCTATATTTACACCACATTTGAAATCGCATGCAAGTGGATCTTCCACATTCGTATACTCCTACAATGGTTGCTTCAGTCTAGGTACTGATATTTTTTTTTCACCCAGAACAAAAACTTTCACCCTTTTTTCAAGTTTTAGAGTTTGCATAAAGCCATCTTTGCATTAATGAATTGGGTTGTCTAACATATTCTTTGGTTGTGTAGGATAGTCTAACAAAAAAAACACAACAATTATATGCCAGATCATCTAGTGCCAACAAATGGAATCACCAAATACAAAAAATCAACATAGTTGAAATAGCTGCAAAACTTTCATTTATTTTTCAATATCCAAGAATGTAATACAAACACACTCTAAATTTTCCATAGCACAATTCAAGTTGCTGCAAATATTGCTTTGTTTAGCATTAGGTTGTATATAAATTGATTCCAAGTGTTTTAATTTTCTCCAGAGGTAGCTTCTTATGAGTATATACAACATTGTGATCTCCATAGTAAAAATGGCAAGGACAGAGATCGTGTTTTTCAGCGACTAACTTTCTACTGCAACAATTGTCCTTCAAGTGGGCTTCTCTGCAAAGAATGTGTTTTTGCAACTCATTCATCACACTCTATTTTACAAGTCATGAAGACGTTCAAGCGTGATTCAATCAAAAAATATGACATTGAACCTCATAAAGCTCATGCTCACCAAATTCTTTCCTTACATTTGGAACAAAGACATTATTTTTTCTTAGAAATAATTCATCTTCTTCACACCATCATCTGCGTCCTCATCCTCCTCTGCTTCATCTTCCTCTAATGGATGTTGCACAGTGTGTGAAAGAATATTTCATGAGAAAAAGAATGAAGTGTTGTATTGCTCTCTTGAATGCAACTGAGCTCCTCAAGTAATTGTATTTACAATATGTTTTGCCATTTGTGGCCTAAAATTATTTCAGCATTCAACCCAAACATTGAACAAATTGTATGTTGAATTCTTTATTATGTGAGAGAGATGGTTATATAGCCATTATCTTTTGGTAATGTCTATTTTTTGTTGTGAGATTAAAGCTTTGTTTGTTGTGGTACTATTGTCTGGCTATATCTCCAAATATGTATTAGACATTTTGTAAAAATATACAGACAATATTGTACAAGTTTTAAACTTCACTTCACTCCCATGCTTACTTCTATATATTTTTCTATTGGCGTAACCCTTGCATCCCCTCTGGTGCAAGTGCTGGTATTAATACATTAGATGTTACAACCGACATGATACAACTACTATAACTAGCACTTGCACCAGAAGGGGGTGCAAGGGTTATGTCGATAAACAAGTATATGTAAGTTAAAATGTTAAGGAGGAATATTCTTTATTGTTATTGATGTTGTATCCCAAATATACCATATTCAAGGATTTTGAAAAATATGTTCCATAAACTTAAAACTTTCTTTCAATTTAAACGAGTAATCTTTGTTGGTTTTCCCTTTGTAGGTCATGCACCAACTCTAGAATTGGAAAAGCTTTAGTTCACTCAAATCAAATTTTAAAATGATATTTTATTTAACAAATTGTATGGGTACTAGAAATTAGGTTAATTCTCCATAGGCTAATATATTGCAGTGAACAAACTAAAATAAATTTTGCATTATAGGTTATGGTGAGTAAGATAAACTATATGAAATTTGATGTCAAGCTACATTCATATAAAACCCAAGTTGGTGAAATCTTCAAGGTGTAGTAACAATAGTAAAGATAATCCAATGTATCACCTTTAGTAGGTGTCATCAATAGAGAAAAGATTATTGTTATGGAGTATAGAGAATGGATAGAGAAAGAGGATGCGAAAGGGATGGAATGAAATTTAACTATTGTTGTTTTACCTTCTTTCTTAAATATTGCTTAAATTTTGTGAGTAGTTTGATTTTATTGTTCAACTAACACACCGTTTTTTATAAGATTATTGAATTTCAAATTTTAAGTAATGAATGAACTTCGCAATTCACCCCCAAAAGTTTATTAAGAGTTATTCCATTGCTTCTTTCTTAATTATTGCTTAAAGTTTGTGAGTAGTTTGATTTTATTGTTCAACTAACTCACCGTTTTTTATAAGATTATTCAATTTCAAATTTTAAGTAATGAATGAACTTTGCAATTCACCCCCAAAAGTTTATTAAGAGTTATTGCATTGCTTGAATAGTGTTTAAATATTCATAGTGGATAAGGTTTTTCAAAAATTTCTTCCTTTTGTTCCATGTGAAATACGATAAACTATTTGGAAACTTCATATATTTGTAACTTCTGAGAATCAAGATGTTGATTCATATTTTTCTTTAATAGGTATATGGGGGTTGTACAAAGAGAAAAATGAAGCCATAGTGGTATTCACACACATGCTCATCTTGGAGGCTACCTTCAGTATGTTGTCTATATTGTTACTTGTCTTGGATTTGTTCCACAATGATTTGATGTCATTGTCGATAGCATTGAAAAGAGAATCACACAAGCCCATGATAATTTGTGCCCTGGGTACATTTATATATAATATAGACACGGGTATGGGAAGAAGAGGATTGCAATATTCATAAGCAATGAAATGAGACCCTATAATATTGCTTTATCAATCATCTTAGCACAAAATTGCTTGGTGTGAATTTGATTATGCGAACATGCAAATGAGAATACTCTTCAATGAATCTAATGTATTTTTTTAACAATTCGACACAGTCTTGATTAGATATCTCCCTTCTTATGAAATCAAAAAAAGAAAAGAAAGAGAGAGATATAATCTATAAGCATATCAATCTCTTACAAGCAAGCCTAATGGATTGGGGATGAATGCCTACCAATGTCAAATAAGACTTGGGCACCATCCTACAAAAAAAGGTACATTTTTTTGTGAAAACTAATTATTACTAATTAGATTTTATCCTTATGACAGTCTAAAACTAATCGTAGACTTAAACTAACTTTTTTATAAATATATAGCAGATAATGTCTAATAAATATTTGTGGTAGACAATAACATTAAGAATAAAAAACAACAGAATTTCACCATCAATGACTATTACCATCTAGCTCTAGCCATGTCCAATTTTCAGAAAATCTTGTTATTACACCACCTTCCTTGGCAGCACTGCAACCAGGAGCCCTCTCCAACCATATTCGGAAGAATAACAGAACCACCATTAGCCAAAGCTTGCCCATAGCTACCAAAAAAATGCACCGATCAAACAAATTGTTTGAGCTGTTAAACCATAGAGAAAAGGAAGAAATAACGAATGAGAAAACCAAAATAAGTGTTTCGTCATGCATCAAAGAAAATTTGAGTGTGGAAAATCTGAATGAACATACCTCAAAGCTATGAATACCTCCAAAGTTGGTAGCCATGCTAAATTTGACTCATGTATCCACATGAGGTCATGACTTGAACATGTGTTTTAGAGGAAAAATGCATAAATACTACCATACAACCATCAAACTAGGAAACACACAAATCAAAGACTTCAGGAGTTAGATCATATAGAGTAATTTAATCTATTCAAAGAGGGTATAATAAAGAGAGGCAATTGATTTTCAGGTTTACATTAAGAGTAATTTAATCTATTCAAACAGGATATAATAAAGAGAGTCAATTGATTTGTAGGTTTACATAAAGAAGCCCTGAACTTTTATAACAGTGAAGTGTATGGTTATCAAGCAGGCTGGTAATCTTGTTTTAATGACAGAGTTCGATAATTTGGTAGCTATTGTAACTCTATCCTCCTTACATTTCTTATTGTACTTGTTTTGGTGGTAAAGTAAAAGTACTCCATGTGTAATAGTTCCAGGAAGAAAAAGATGAATCTACCTCATGGCAATATGGGTTGGCCAGGGGAAATGAACAAGCACATGAGAAGTATAGCCCTTAATTTCATGAGCAATAACATGTTGAGGAGCAAGCTTCTTGATGATATAGAAATGCAGGCTCTTCTTACTCTAAAGTCATGGGAGAAGATCGAGAAGCCTCTCTATGTACATCCCCTTCCACTATCTACGTTGTGCCCATGGTAATTTGCTAGTCATCATGCTTGTGCAACATAAGAAAATCTTAATAAAAAATATAATAAAGCCCCAAAATATATGATAAATTGTAGGTCACGGACATCAAAACTGAAGCCCAAACTAAAACAGGTTCAATGGAAATCATTCTTTCCCAAAGAGAGCCACAAAGAGTAAGGTTAAGAAATTAGAGACCTGCAGGTCAGCAAAGATAAAGTGTAGGTAATCGTAATCGAAGCCAATGACTAATTTTTTGATATAAGAATTGTTTACTTAACAAGTTCTTGCATAAATCTTAAAATTTATAAAAAATGCTATAAAAAAAAAAAATCATATGAACTATACCAAATTTGAATAACTACATTTTTAATACTTTCTAATACAATTTGTAATTCATTGATTTATACCGTATTTTTTAATGCTAGGTCCTCTATTTTAGGGCAAGCATTCTTGTTCTATGACATCCACAATCTTTTAAGCAGATTTATTACTGTTTCACTGATAACTTTTTTTGTTTTCTTCCAAATTTTGCTTGACCTTCTGCAAACCTCTTTCAGTTAGAGAACTTTCAAACATAGATACCTATTAAATCTTGTATGCACTACTTGGGTGGCTAGATAAGCATAATTTGCTTCCCTTCCTCACAATTATTGGAACCCTTAATTTCAAAATGGATGCCATTGGTGTTGAAGGCTTTTCATCTCCAAAACCATCATCCAATGCAGATGGGTTGGATAGTTTAGAAGAGAATCCACCTGATATCTTGACAGGAAAATGGATAGTTGCAGCATCTGATATCAATTTAACTCCACAAAATCAATCTATAAAAGTAGCTACAGCCTTTTCCACACCTCGGATTAAAAATAATCACTCTGTCAAACGAGAACCCTTCAGAAGTAACCCAACTTTGTCAAAGGGGATGATTACTACAGCTAGAAGCAGAGCAGTTGTACCAAGGCGCATATTATTTGAAACTCCAACTAAATCTGTAAAAAAGACTCCATCAAAAGACCTTACACCTGTGACAAAACACTTTGCTACCTAAGAAACATGTACAGTTTTATGCAAATGACAACAAATACTCTTCGTATGCAAAGGTAACTCCTTGGGCATGTTTTACTCCTTGTAGTCTCCAGCCTAGTGAGTCTCCTCTCTCGAGGGCTCATAATTTCCCAAGTTCTTCAAGGCCAAAGGATTCTAGAAAAGTGACAAATCACCCTCCTTCCTCGCATAGAAATGGGGTGCAGCAAATCTTCAAAGGTTTGAGAAAGGGCAGAGAAAACAAGAAGCAAAATCATTCCGATGGGAAAGTTGAGATAACAATTCTTGATATTACTGATTCCAGGACTAGTCTTTCAGAGGTTAATCACCAATCCCATCTTGCAGGAAATGAGATGATTAAATCTGATGCTTGGGGCCACGCACACTTGTTAAAAACTTTTGATGAGGACCACCATGGAGGATTGAATTGTGCTTTCCCTGGTGTTTTGTCCTTGCCCTTTGATGTTGGGGTAGATAGTTGAGCTCTTCATCTTGGTCTGACGTTGATAGCAGTATGCAAGGCCAAAGTCAGCAAGGGAACTAATGGTTAGTGCCTCCAGAGAATAAGTGTACAAAATGATAATAGACCTCACCTAGGTTTACCCTCCATTGTTGGCAACTTGGAAATACAACTAGTAGATTTGGATGCTTGAGAAGGCATAAAATGTAGAAAATCAGCAGTCATCCTTCCAGTCAAAATCATCAAATAACAAGTACATATAACTATTGAGATATTGTATACGGGAAGGACAAACATAATCACAACCTTCAGCGAGTAAGAATGATCAGGTGTTTGATCCAACAGTGTGTCGTGTTTCTGATCACATCCTGAATCACAACAGAAAACCATTCGACATCAAAAGTTTTCATTATACACATAACATAAAATTGAATAATTCAAATTAGACAATTGAAAACAATCACAAGCAAATTATTTTTTGACCTAAATGAATTCGATGTTCAGTTAAAATGCTTCTACTGTTTCCAGTTTGCATTGATTTGGAAAGTGGCTTAAATACCATTGCACTGTCACTTTTAAGGGCAGTCAAAGGTATCATGACAGTGGCATCACATAGAAATGGAAAGGGTTTTATAGGATAGCACGGCAGATTATATTGCCTCTGTGATAAGTACACAACAGTTAGATTCAACACTTAAGACAAAGACACTGCCAGAGTAGCAGGATCTAGCTCACCTGAGAATGTTAGGACTCTTTCTTTAAAGGACAATTCCAGCTTAAAAGAACTTGCAGAAAGTCAGATCAAATGCCATATGTGATGGATTGGTGCAACCGGTCATGCCAAATGATTTCAACAAACCCTTTGGTAACAAATTAAAGGTAACTTGCAGCATGAATGGAAAATTAGATGATGGTGTCAAAACTTTTGAAGTAGCGGCAAACAAAGTGACTCCAAACTAATGATGCATCATAGTACAAGAAATTTGCCCGCCATTGCTAAGGGCATGTTTGATAATTTAGATGTAGAGAATGGTGAATGTTATATCTGTGGAAACAGTTGCTAGTAGATACAGCCAAGGTGATTTGGAGGGTGATCATGGAACACATTCAATGTTTGCAGAGAGGACATTTTAGCGAACGGAAGGCAGCTGAGTTGACCCAGATTATTGTGGGTGTTGTTGAGGCCTGTCATTCACTAGGTGTTATGCACCGTGATCAATAAGGAGAAAGGCATGTGGGCACTCAACTCCTCTCCCTAAAAAGGACATGGAAGAACATTAACCCAGTAGACTCTGGCAAACATCAAGAGGCCAAAGAGTGAGTATGGCAGAAATCTATGGCAAGCTAAAAGCCATCAAAAATAGGAAGAGGTAAGGAAATTCATAGTGGGTAAGGCGGAAATCTATGGCAAGCTATTGAAAAAATGATAGGAACAAAAATCTATGAAATCACAAGAACATACCCGCTCGAACACAAAACCATGCATTGTCGTCAATTAGAGGTTGTTGAAGAAGAGGAAGGGTGAAGTCAATCCACATGGGAGCTTGAATGCTCTCGTAAAACTCCTCCTTGGCGAAGGTGAGAGATTCCTCCTTCCAACATTCTTGAAAATCCGACACTTCCATATTGTTCTTCAACTCCTCTGCCTCTGCCTCTGCCTCTCAATTTCAACTCCTCTCCCAACCCAAACAAACGCAGGCCTAGCAGACGCTGTCAATGATTCCGATGAGAAAAAATGGAAAAGTTGGTAGGAAAAATATTTCGAAACCAAAACCAAAACTCCCTACAGCCGCTGCTTCGACCTAATTATAATAAGGTAAAAGTGAATCAAGATTTTAGAGCTGCTCAATTCTTGAGCTGAAAGTAAGACTTTTGCAAACTTTATAAGGAAAATATTGGTTATGAGTTAAAGATATGATTTGATTTAATTCGCAGATCTGATCTGATTTGATTTAATTTTAAGATCTGATTTGATTTGTTTAAATTCAGAGATCAATTGATCTTCACAGCAGTTTGACGGCAACCCAAGATAGTTTACAAGGGACTTGTATCCGGCGGGAGACAGGTTTATGGCAGAAACCTCTCACAATATATAGCCTATCGGATAATAATATACAAATGAATTGTTTTGAGTGCGCTGGAAAGCAATTTCCATCATAAACCAGTAAAGTAGTTCTGGTTTCCATCAATTTACATGTGATCTGACCAATAGTTAAACTCCAAAAATGCAGGTTTTCTTAATAACAGTGTCTTCCCTCCATGTTGATAGATTCCAAAAAAGAGATATTATTTGATGCGAATGAAAATCTTGTTTAAGTGTGTCATGCAAACATTGAGAACCTCTAAAACTCACAGGTTTATTTGTTGTAGCTATGGAGCAACAACCTTCCATAACCAGAGCACAGAGCTTACCAAAGAGGGGAATCCAAAATGTTCAATTATAATATGTTAGGCCAAGCCTGTAGCTCTTCAAAAATTCTCCTCATACACATTATATCCAGATTCCAGTCATTGACTTGCACGGCTTGACCGCCCAACCTCTCAACAAAAACATCGTAGCAAAAATTACAAGCGCTGCAGAGAAGTGGGTTTTTTTCCAGATTGCTAATCATGGAATTTCAGAGTCTCTTATTGCTCACATACAAGCTATGGGCAAGGCCTTCTTCGAGCTTCCTATAGAAGAAAAGGAAGTGTACAAAATTGAAGGAGGAAGGAATCATTTTGGCTATGGCAGCAAAGTAGGGACTTTCATAGATGCAAAACTGGACTAGAAAGATTATTATTATAATATCGTGTGGCCTGTTTTGCAAGAGTCGTTTCTGATTTCACGTAGAAAACTGTGTGTTGTCACTTGAATCGTTGTTCTTATGCATGTCTATGTACTTGATTGTTCTAATTTTCCTTGTGTGTTGTTTTACAGGGAAGTGATGGATGAATACGATAGAGAGATTTGCAAATTGTGAGAAGTTTTGATGCAGTTGCTTTGTGGCGGCCTCAGGTTGGCTAATAAAAATGCTCTTGAGGAGGCGTTGGGCTGAGAGAGGAAGGAAATTCACGTCAACATAAAACTACTAGCCACCCTTCCCACAACCAAAACAGGTGTTAGGTGTCTCACTTAACTCTAACGTGGACACCCTCGCAATTCTCCTTCACGACCAAACCCCTCATAATTTCCCCACCAACACCACCAATGCTTTGGTGGTGTATCCATTTATCCTCATTGGTGACATTGCACAACGAACACCTATCATGGATAAACCCACAAATGTATCACAAACAATTTCAAGAATGTTATGGAAAACATTTACCACAATTATCACATTTCAAGCAATATTCCATCATCTTCATATTCAAAAATAATTCCATGCATACACAATGTTTAAAAAAATTAATATGATTTAGAAACTCTAATGAAGTGCACAAATAATCATTTTAAGTATTTGAGAAAAAATTAATCTTATTATTTGTCATCACTTGATCATTTGAGAATAAACATAATTAAAAAATAATGAGAATAATTTAACAAATAGAATTAAGGACTAGAAGCATCTCCATCAAGACTATAAACATTTGATTGTGAATGTAATTTTTGATTTACAGATATATTAATCATTTGCATACCAACATTTGCTTTAGGTGTCAAATCAACCATAATCCTAATACCTCTCTTATTTCTTATGACACCAAAGTAAATAAATTCACACATGGACACATGACTTGTTTATATGATATAAAAATGTTAAAAGAAAATTTTGATTATGTTATCACGGAATCTAGCAGCACTCGTTCCACAGATAACCCCCCTACGAAACTTGTCTGTTTCCTAGGATTCGTGAAGTTCAAGTACGCATAACGAAGTGCTTTTCAAGCTACCTCAAAATGTGTTTCAAAGCCTCGAATAGTCAATTCAAGCATCCCCCTATGTTCGCCTCGCGAAGACCTTCGAAACGAGCCCCTTTGCGAAGTTTCACTGTTCGTACTTAGCAAATTGCAAAAAATGCAGTGGCACTGAAAAAGTGTGCTCCTGCTCTCAAGCCAAAATTTGGCTAAGTACAAAAAGTGCAGGGGCGCTAAAATTTAGCGCCCCTGCATGAAAGTGAACTTTTTCTAAAATGTAATAGCGCTGAAAAAGTGCGCTATTACACTTTTTTTTCAGACTTAGTTAAATTGTGAAAGATGCAGTTGTGCCAAAAAAGTGCGCTCTAACTCATCCAAATTTTTAGCTAAGTGTTGAAAGTAGTGGCGCTAAAATTCAGCGACCCTGCATAAAAAGTGAATTCTCCAAAATGTAAGAGCGCTGAAAAAGTGTCTTACACTTTTTTTCCAGACTTAGTCATTTTTTGTGCAATGGTGCTGAATTTTAGCACCTTTGCACTTTTTCCAGACTTAAGTCATTTTTTGTGCAATTGCTGAATTTTAGCACCTTTGCACTTTTTCCAGACTTAGTCATTTTTTGTGCAATGGTGCTGAATTTTAACACCTTTACACTTTTGGCAGTTTTTAACCTAGTCTCTTCAAAATTGCTCTATTTCCATACCCCATTTCAAAATACTTCCCAATGCTACTTTTTCTGCTAACGTCTATTGATTCACCATCCTTGCAGTTTCTCTCCAGATTTCATCAAGTGATCCTAAAGGTGACATGATCCAGTGAACTATCCCAGATCTACAAAGAAGCCGTTATGCAACAAGTTGAGGATGACAGTTTTTCCCAGAGCCTCAATACATATCATTTGCAATATACGGCTGACACTTGATAATCTCAAGATGCATCTTCGCGGGTGCAAGAAAATCCATTCATCCGATCACAAGAGCTCACACCCTTGTAGTAGATGTTCATACAGGAGACCAAGAAGAAGTATGAAGACTCCGCGCCCAAAGCAAGGAACCATGAAGATTCTTGATCTCCGATGTTGACATTTTGATGCATCCTTTTATGCATCTTGTAAATATTGACATTTTCGAATGTCTTTTTGTAAATTGTAATTACACCAAGTCCAAAGATGTAATATTAAAACAAATTACACTTTGACTTTGGTCAAAGTTAGGTGAGATCTCCTAAAATCGCTCACCTAACTAGCTCATCCCTCTTTCTATATAATGTGAGGGATTTTCATTGTAATTTTCCTTTGGTATTTTGCAACGAAGTGCTGCCCTTTTTGAAGCAAATTTGTGAAACTTTGCGTTCATGCTTTGTGAATGAGATTTGATTAATAAAGAAAAGGATTGCAAGCCAAACTTTGCATTGGATTCGATACTTTTGTGAGTTGATCTTATTTGGTAGTGATTAGCTTGAAGAATCTGAAGGACTCTAAGTAGTTTATGTAAACTTTGTGTTACATTTATTATTTAGATTGCATTTGTATTTTTGTTTATCATTTGGTTGAATGATCTACAAGACTTTGTGCTTGTAATCATTCATGCTCTTGCATGTTCTTGTTGAATGATCTACAAGACTTTGTGCTTGTAATTATTCATACTCTTGGATACTTTTGTCGAAGGATCTACAAGACTTTGTGCTTGTAATATATACTCTTGTTGGATGATCTACAAGACTTTGTGCTTGTAATCGTTCACTAGGAATTAAGAAGACTTTGTGCTTCTAACGTAACTACATCTATATCCAAGATAAAGCTCCCTTTGTGCAGCTTTCCCTTTCTTTATTTGTTTGTTATTAATCACATCTCTATAGAGATAGAGATATTGGTATTACTGCTAGTTGTTAGTTTTAGGTTATCAAGAATTCTGAACTTCCATGAAGCATTGTAAACATCTTCTCTGAAAAAAGAGAGAAGGATGAATGTAACACACCCCCCCCACTCCGTGAGTCTCGTGTACATTTTGTAATTATTTGTTTGATTTACTATCGCTTCTGTTAGCAGTAAGAAGGGCGCCTCCCCTTTCCGAGAGGAGAGATTCACATCTCACATAGCTGTGGCTGAAGTCCAAGTTGTGTAATCTATCGAAAAGTTGATTACATAATTTTCACCCAACAGATTATAATAGATTGACATAATTTTTGTGATCAAACTTGTTTAGTTGGATCCTATTCTCATTGGTTATTGCAAGACTTGATTCCTAGGCATGTCTTGATTCTTCTATGCTTTAATTAATTTTAAATAGAAAATAACTTGTTTTACATTTATAATTATGTCATCTTACAACTTCTTTTTCTTATGATGTAGGTAACAAAATACAAGCCTTCCTTAAAAGTGAGGAACATGTATCAAGATGAAGAATCGTGAATTTTAAAATGAGTATAAAACTATAATTATCCACTTCTAGAGTAAGTGCTCCTCAAAATTATAGAACTCTAGGTTTTGTCTCATTATTTAGACAAGATGAAAATAATAGTGCAAGTCTAGAGAGACTAGAATCCCTATGTCTTATGATGAGGTCTTCAACTTTAAATATGACAATAAGGCCATGATGGTTGTTGATAACCACAAAGGATGTGTAAAAATATATATACAAGATTAGACTACCTTGTTGTACAACTTATACCAAGAACTCCCTCATTTCTTTCTTTCCAATAGAATGTACCAAATCTGATCATACACCCACATTTTATGAGAAATTTTAACCTTACACAAAAACTTAGTTTACAATATCTAGAATCAATGAAGGATGATAAAATACAAGGTAATCAAGTCATTTAAACACATCAATGGCTTGAACATCATATTCATTCCAACCATTATATAAACTTCAAATTCACTCTAAACACCATAATTCAAATATTTACATATACAATTAAACACTCTTACTCTTGCCATTTGTTGGTGTTTTTTTTAAACCAAGCTGATCTCATAGATAAACTATGGATTTGTCATTTCCAATGGTCAGTTGCCTGGAGGGATTGGCCAACGAATAGGTGAAAGTTGCAACAACTTTCCCTCTACACTTTGGGCTCTGCAAAACCTGGGAGGGTGATCCCATACAATGCAATTAAGATACTTTGTGCCAATTTACCTCATCCATTGTGAATAATAGATATATTCTCTTATATTTTGCTTGACAAAAAAAAGCTTCAAAGATCTGGCTAATCCTTTACAGCATTTAACATTTTAAAGTAAGAGAATATGGAACTATATGAAACTTCCATGAATTAAACTTCAACTGAAATGAAACTTTATGTTTGTTCTTTTAAAGTGTGAAAGATCCTAAAACTTGCAACTTTGGACACAAATTCTAGATCGGTGTCTTGATCCTAGGGCATGGAGTCAAATTCAATGCAAATCATGACGCATAACATCATTTCAATCCTAACATTACAAAGCTTTTACAATACTGCATTATAATATTGCACTCAATATCCTGAACCAACTCTTACCAAATCCTTGCACACAAATACACAAACCTATACTTCTATCAAAGTATTTTAACCAATTCTTTGAATAAGAACATTTACAAAAGCATACATCCACTGGAACAACAATGGAAATCAAGTGAAGGATCCTTGATCAATTGCATTAATAATTTGTGCAAAAAGTACAATAGGAGACAATTGGCTTCAAAATTATGCCATCTTTGTATTCAAATTCGAGTATTGTTATAACATAAAATGCAGAAAATGCAGACTCAATAACCTAAGACAAGACTCAAACTATATTCTCTGTGCTTTTCAATTACAAAATTCTTTGGGCGATCAATCATCCTATGCAAATGGCCTTGAATTCCCTTTTATAAAACAAGGGAGCAACAAGCTTCAAGTCAAGTACACTTGTCACATTTTCATTTGACAATTTCAAATACATTCCATAAAAGGAAATTTATAACAACCCGTGGGAGAATATTCCATATGAGACAAAAGTTACTATCATTTGTTAAGAAGATACTCCCGCCTTCCAAAAGGCACCTTGTCGAAGAAGATGGTTGTACAACGAACCAAATATTCCTTTTGCTCTATCTTCACATGCTTCCAAAACTTCAAGACAAAGCATAAAATAGGAAAAGGACAATGTACACCTTCCACATCAGCAACTTTTATACTCTGGAGGAGACAACTTTTAAAACATTTTTATAACAAAGGCTTAATTTGTAAACTTTTCAAGCCATGTGTTGTATTCCTCCTCACTTGGCCACTGAACTTCAAACAATTTATGTAACTTAGAATTGTGTGCACTATACCTTGCATCCATTATTGTTCTGGCCTCCTTTACAAAGACATCCAAATTTATCTCCATCTTGATTAATTCATCAAGAGAACTATTCAATTGAGCATACTCTGCTTTCCCTCCTTTGTAGATAAAAGCTGATAATGATGGGACAATACTCCCAAACTCGTCTTTCCATGCAGCAAATTCTTTCAATTCTCCTACCTCATTTAGAATCCGAGGCATGCCATTACTCTCCATGTCCTTGAACATTTTTAACTTACTTTTGAACTGCAAATCTAGCTTACTTTGAAAAGCAGAAATTTCCCCTAGCAATCCAATTGCCTTTATTAACTGTGGCAGGTTTGTTGGGGCCTCAGGATCACTCTCCATAGTTGCCATTATTTCCTTCAAAGCCTCTACCCTTGTACTCCACTTACTCCATACATTCTGAAAGCTTTCCTGAACTTCAGAGTGTCTTTTATATGCTTCATGAATATTTTTGTAAACATTCCATACATTGTCCAGCTTATGGAGTATGCACAATATTCTATGTCCCAAGATATCATCAATGATATCTTTCACAACTTTCCCTGCTTCCTCCTTAGCCTTTTCCTCATTTTCTCTAGCTATCTGCAATTCCTCTCTCAGTCTTTTAATCCTGAGAGACAATGTCTCTCTATCCTGAGCTGAGAATTCTGGTGTGGAGGTGGAAGGTGGAAGGGCCTCCTGAGAAGTAGTTGCCTTCAACTTATTGTATTCATTAAGCAATCTATTATGCTTATCCAACAATTTGTCATATTTCTCCCGGGACATCTCAGCAGAATCAACACTCAACATGACAGCATGTACAGTCAGTTTGGCATATTCTTTAATTTTCGCATATTCATCCATGTCATTAGATATATTTTTGGTGTGCTTCTTGTAAGCATTGTATAGAGACTTCTGGTTGGACGCTGAAATGTGTAAAGAAAAACAAAACACCATTTACATGTTTGCTCAAATGAAAAAAAACAATAAAAATTAAAAAAGCTATACAGATGATGGCAAAATAAAACTGGAACATATTTGACTACTGAAGAATAAATGGAAAAGAATCATCTTCCTAAAACATGATTACCATCCCATCTAAATGGAGCACGCTTCTTGTCCCATTTCTTGTACTTTGCTTCAGCTGCCTCCTGAGTATCTAGCATGTGAGCTTTTGTAATATCGAGACCATTAGCATCTAAATGCTTTCCCAAAATTTTCTTCTTTTCCTCAATCCACTTTTGTTTTGATACACCACGGGGTTCATGTACAGTCTCTTGTCTCTTCTTTTCTGCAATTATGTCCTTCTGATTGGCTTTTCTTGCATCATTCTACAGAATAAATATACAAATTACACTCAGCTTTGAAGTGGAAATAAGAATTTGTTATTAGAGCCATTTTTGCTTGTCAGATACAATCATTACAGCCTTGGGAATGACTCAAAACCAAAACAAAGGGATACAAAATGAAAATCCTAACCATTTTAAGTCTCAGCTCAAATACCTTCTTTTTCCTTCCAGTGAGTTTTGAGTAGTCCATCCCTGAATCATCATCATTCTCTTTCTCAATTCTTTGATCATTACCATCAACAGTGTCATCCTGAGCTTTTGGCAACTCTTGAGTTATGGGCACGTCTTCTGCACTAAGCTCATCAGCTTTCCCCTTCACACCTGAACCAGGAAGAGTATTATATTCATCTATCTTACAAGAGACTGAATATTAAGCGCTCAATTAGCATGTGACATAAGGAATACATAATAAAATTTAAGAACTAAAAAAACATTACAGCCACAAATACTTAACACTCAGAAATTATGCCTCGCGTAGAACTAGAATAAGGTCACTAATACCTGTTTCTACGTTGTAGGTTCTATATATTATGTTAGTCTTTTGGTACTATCAATGTAACTTTTTAATTGGCCTGTTAAGTATATTTGGAATAAAACACATATCACATAGTGGAATCAAAAAAAGTTTTGTATTTGGATCTTTATATTTTAATGCATAGAACAAAAACTCAGGTGAGTACTTGCAAGCAGTACTGGCCTGGTGAGTAGCTAACCAAAACACATGCCAATAACTTGCAAGTCCACAAGAAAAACTTGACTGGCATAAAAAATGACATTCCACCAATAAAAAACAGTCAAATTCGTCATTTTTCTCACCATTCTTTTCAAGTATTAACCTTTTTGACATATTTGAGCATTGAGCATTTGTTTGTAAGTTATTTGGAGTGAGCGTCAATCAAGTTTAGCAAACTCATCAGCCATACTTGACAGGGATTAACACTTTCGCTGTTTTACTTTTTTGTGTTTTGCCTTCATTCTAAATTCTAGTTGCTAGGGTTTACATTTTTTGTGTTTTATTTCTGATTTTCAGTTAAGCTTCTTGTAGCTGCTTGGGTTTTTGTTCAAAATTTTCTGTTTTTCCATTTTGCTAGGGTTTCATTTCACTTTTCAAAAACAAAATGGCATCTGCAAGCAAAAGAAGGACCCTACTTGGAAACATGGCACAGAAGTTACAAAGCCAAGAATAGTAATATGTAATTATAGTGGGATGAATATGATAGGACACATAAATCACCTCAAATATCACCTTGCACAGATCAATAGCCGAGATGTTGCAATATATAATGCAGTGTTTGAGGAGGTTCAATGAAAGTTTAATACTCTCCTTTTGTCAAATGATCAGAAGAAGATAGTGGAGGCATTGGCAACTTTCACGAGTTCTATAGGGTGACGGAGATTTAGGCTCTTCATCTTGTATTGGACCATGGATATGGGGATACCGGATATCAAACTCCAAAGCAGCCATAGATCAATTTTTTGTTCTTCATAACACTCTTGGTGTGCAACCTTTGTTGGAAGGTATTTTGTAGAATTAGGAAATGCATCATGAAGTCAAATTGGCATGTGCCAATTTTTGGTATTATAACATATCATTTAATGTTGCTAGGAGACTTTATTGGTAAGTATTGATCATTGTATCGATACTAGCAGGAAAGGGTTCAAGTCACCAAATCCTTGTAAGGTGAGTGGGACATTAGTGGAAGATGCAGTAAAAACAATAATCTTCTAGTTGATTAACCAAAAAATAAATTGGAAAAAGATGGGTTGCTATATTATATTTGACAAGTGGACAGATGGCAAGAACTGCACTAATCAACTTCCTTGTGGCTTTAGGAGGGCAATTAGTGCTTTTGATGTTAGTTGTAATGTCCCCGATTTCCAAATAGTCACTAGAGAGCCAATTTAAATAATTAAATATTAAATGGTCCTGAAATAATATTTTGGACGTTTATATTTAATTAATTAATTAATTGTTAAAGTGACTTTATTAAATGTTGTGCTCAAATATTAAATAAAAGTCACTTTATAAATGAAAAATATTTAATAAGCAATAAAGGTGGTGAAGTACAGAAGTGGTGAAAAAGAATTATTAATCATCATGAAAAGTATTATCAAAAGTATTCTGGAGAGTTTGGCTTTTAGGGAGCTCGAGGACGGAAGCCCTTGAGTTTTGGTGGGTTGGACAAAAACCCAATGCCATCTACAGATGGATTTATTTCAGAAATCATAGAGTGTTCATTGATGAAATTTGTGTAAGTCTTTCAAAGGCAATCTCCCGAGTTATGGCTTGATTTCAGAATTATTCGGTTTTCCAAAAATATTCAGATATAAGAAATTCAAACATTGTAGTCATGGTTGGAATATGACAAGGGCAAAATGCATAAATATAAATATTTGTTCTAATTATTGAAGCTAATTCAATATCTGGATGGAGATAAGTCACAGGCAGCTTACTTCTCTTTATAATCGCAAGCTTAGAAAAGAGGGAGCCGTATATCATTGAGGATCAAAGGAGGACGTGGAGATTAGGTGATTCAAAGGTTGGTCAAAGAGGTGAGTAACAATGAGGGAGACGTAAGCATTCAATATTAAAATTCATTTCTTCCAAAAGCCTTTGAACCGACATATTAAGGATTCCCCGAATTCTAAAGCTCACATTAATCTGCTAATTTCATGCGCATTATTACTGAAGGGGAGTAGTGTGTGATTAATAACTGCCACTGTCCAAGTATAAGACAATGCAAATAAATTTGGAAGGGGTCATGTCGTATACTAATAGGTGCTGAAGTCCCCATTCATACCAAGCCATCGCCATCTCATACCAAGCCACAGCCTTGTAAATGCAGATATTGGCAGGTCGATGCATTATTAGTGCCGCCAAAGTGAGGAGTCGTGGAATAGCCTTTCAGCTACTAACTATCATTTCCTATTGCCGCCGTACCTTCCTGTGCTTGCAGTTTGAATTGGAATTTTATACAGGTCAGCAAAAATTTATCATAGTGCTTTCCAATTTAAATAATCAGTCATATATATATTAAACTGTACTACTGATTTTTGAATCTGCAAACTGTAATGTTGGTGAACTGAAGGGAATAAGCTGGAATTGAATTAATTATAAGGTTGTAAGAAAATTAGAATGTTCATTTGGAAATCTGGAAATTATTCTATTTGATGGTTACTATGGGAATTTGTCTAATATTAAAATAGAGCCGAAAATATCTTCAATTCAGAAGCCTGCAAATAGTTTAACAAAATGCCTGCATTGTCAAACTTGTGTAAATCATAAAATATTTTATCCGAGATTGGTGTTCGAATAGTAGTGGAATCTTACATTAGTTAATGCCTCCAATGAAATTAAAAATGTCAAGATCTTGTACAACTTGTTGAATGAGGTGGTAATGGAGGTGAAAGTGGATTATGTCGGTTCAGGTAGTGACCAAAAATGCAACTGCATATGCGGCCTATTGTGACCTTTTCACACATCACCCCATTCAAAATGGGGACCCCCTAAATTTTTGCTCCATTCGGGTCTTTTGGCTTTGGTTTTGGGTCTGTCTCTCTCTGTCGGTTCTTTCTATCTCGTGATGTACTTGCCATTTGACCTAGATTTGAATTTTGGTTGTGTCTGGAGAGCTTTCTGATGAATTAGGGTTTACAATCTTCAGGCTACTTTGAGGTCAAATTGAGTTGGTTAATCGAATTCTGAGCTTAGCACTGCTGTTAGGATGCTTCAAGTAGGCTCCCACTGGATTTTCACTGAATTCTGACAACTTGCTGTTTTTAGTAAGTGCCAATTTGGGGCCTATTTTCTTGGGATTTTCAAATTCTGACAACTGCACTGCACTTAGAACTTATCACTCGCAAATTTTAAGCGTGAACGGACAACTTACTATTTTTAGCAGTTCTGCCTTCAGGGGCCATTTTTAGGGTTTGCATGTTGGACTTTTTGATGCATGTCTGGAGATTCTTTGTGGGTTTTTCGAGACATTCACAGTGATGTACATGCAAAACGAGATGATGACTTTCAACGATTCAAGCTTCAAAGGCTATTTTTAGGGTTTGCATGTAGGATTTCTCAGCGCATGTCTGAATATTCTTTATGGGTTTTTCAAGAGCTACGCAACAAGGTAACATGCAAGCAGAGTTGATCACTTTTCAGGGACTTGCTATTTTTAGCCAGTGCTCACATGTTGACCATTTTTCTAGGTTTTTCTGGGTTTTTTGAGATCTCTCGGGTAGTGTGACATGCAAACTCCCCTGGCAGCTGATTGGTCACTTTTTCAGACACTTACTATTTTTAGCAGGATCACTCCGACAGCTGCCTAGCACTTCAGCATCACGAACAAAGCGACATGCAACAGAAACGGGGTCAAACGGAGATCTTTTGAGCAACCTGCAAGTCAGATTAGGGTTTCCAACTTCAGGACCCAAAATAAGGGGTAAAACGCCAGAATCTTTGAAAACCGTTGTATCCCATCATGATCAGTATCTTTTAAGGAGTCCACTAGTAAAATTTGAAGGCAATCTGAGCACTTACTATTTATAGTAAGTCACTTCGGAAGCACGGCTATAAATAGCAAGTCAGCGCGAGGCACCAGTGTAAGCAAGTCAAGCAAGTGACGAGGACCCCATGGAGCGAATTTCAGATCAAACAAAGTTGCAGAGGTTCGAAAATCAAGCACTTACTATTTTTAGCATGTCCATGCAGAGGAATTAGGGTTTCCTAAAAAGTAGGGCGAAATACGAGGGTCACACAGAAGCTTCATCCAGTCATGATCAACATCCTTCAGGCAATCTACACACAAAATTTGAGCTCATTTTGAGCACTTACTATTTTTAGCAAGTCACTAAAAATAGCAGGTGCATGCAAACATCAGGTGCCAACTGCTCAGCCACGTCACGAGGATCAAGGCAAAATGAAAATCAAGCCTTCCAGAGCTCGAAATCAACTTGAAATGCAAAGATTGCGAAACTTTCTAAAAATAGCAGGTTAGGGCAAGCTAAGGGTAACATGAACAATCCACCCTAAGTCAAACAAAAAGCTTGAAAATCATCCAAGTCTGACGAAATTAAAAGTAGCCCTCCTCAAATCCACCTTAGCGACCAGGGAGAGCTCAAAATCTGTTTAAGTTTGGAAAATTGGAAGCTCCATGGGTGAAATGCGCCTTAGCTAGGAGGAGGACAGATGAAATTTCACTAAGTGATGGAAAATGGAAGCTCAAGGCATCAAATGCGCCCTAGCCTGAAGTGGAGAGCTTGGAATTTTGACTAAGTCTTTGAAAGTGGAGGTAGGCCTTGTCAAATGCGCCTTAGCTTGGAGAGATGCCTAGAAATTTTCTAAGTGCTGACAAATGAAAGTATGACACCCTAAATGCGCCTAGCATGACAAGGAGTGAGTGAAATTTTCTAAGGCATATGAAATTGGAAGCAGACCACCTCAAAAGCGCCCAAGGTAAAGGAGAGTTGATGGAAATTTGATTAAGTCATTGAAATTGGAAGTACAAGAGGCTAAATGCGCCCAAGGAAGAGAGAAATGCTTGGAGTTTTTTCTAAGTGTTGCAAACTTGAAGTAGGGACCCCTAAATGCGCCCTAGTGGAGAGTTAGCCTTGAAAATTTTCTAAGGCAAGAAAACTTGAAGTAAGACCCCTCATATGCACCTTGACTTTGAGAAGGGACAAGAAATGTTTCTAAGGCGTTGAAACTTGAAGTTCACCTTGTGAAATTCGCCCATCTTAGAGAATTGAAAGCTTAGCCTAGCAGATGCGCCTTCAACTTGAAGTGGCCCCTCTCATATGCGCCTAACATGGCAAGCTATAAAAAAAATCATCTAAGTATGGGAAATTGGAAGTATACCATGCCAAATGCGCCCAACATTGCATGATGACTCAAAATTCTTCTAAGGCAAGAAAACTTGAAGTAGCTACCCTTAAATGCGCCTAGCTTGAAAGGGGAGATGGAGAAATTTTCTAAGTGTTTGAGGATGAAAGTTCACCCCCTTGAATGCGCCTTAGCCACATGGGTGAGTTTGAAAATTTATCTAAGGCATTTAAAATGGAAGTATAACCCTCCATATGCGCCCAAGCCTGGGAGAGTTTGAAAATTTGACTAAGTCATTAAAAGTGGAACCACAGAGGGTCAAATGCGCCTTGAGTAGCTTGGAGAAATACTTTGAAAATTTTCTAAGTGACAAAATGAAAGCTCCAACCCCCTAAATGTGCCCTTGAGGAGGATGGATTGAGAAAAGTTGACTAAGTCTAGCAAATTGAAAGTTTGACCCCTTATATGCGCCCAGCATCACAAGGAGGTGAAAATTCTACTAAGTGCTTAAAATTGGAAGCTCACTATGCCAAATGCGCCCAAGTGAGAAGAGGAGGTAAGGAAATTTGGCTAAGTGTTGAAACTTGAAGTAGGCCATGGTAAATGCGCCCAAGCTTGAGTGAGACTTGAAAATTCTTCTAAGGCAATGAAATTAAAAGTCTAAGGGGTGAAATGCACCTAGCTTGAAGAGGAGGGATAGTAAAATATTCTAAGTATGGGAAAATGAAAGTTGCCACCCTCATATGTGCCCTTGCAAGTTGAAGAGGCTAAGAAATTTTCTAAGGCATCTAAATTGAAAGCTTGACCCTCCAAATGTGCCTAAGTCAAGGAGGTGGAGATGAAATTTTCTAAGGAAGTGAAACCTGAAGTCCACCATGTCAAATGCGCCTGGCTTGAAGAGGGTAATATCAAAGTTGGAAAATTATTTAAGGCATTTAAAATGGAAGTATGACCCTCTAGATGCGCCCAACATGAAGATAGATTAGAAAACCTCCTAAGGCATGGTAAAAACGTTCAAAGATAATCAAAATGAAAGCCCACCATGTGAGATGCGCCCTTGGAGAGGAAATGCTTGAAACTTTTTGACTAAGTGCTGGAAATTAAAAGCTACACCCTTGATATGCGCCCAGCCTAGAGATGAGTTAGGGGATTTAACTAAGTCATTGGAAATGGAAGCAGAAGGGGCTAAATGCGCCCAACTTCAGCAAGTAAATGAAATTTTCTTCCAAGGCGTGAGAAATGAAAGGACACCTCAAGTCCGCCCAAGTGGAGAATGTGAAGTAAAGGCAAACATTAATAAAATTATTTCCAAGGGTAAAAAAAATTAAATGTCCCCCTTCGTGTTGGCACATGAATTTTTAAAGTTGAGAAATATTTACTAAAGGGGAAATTTTTTTTTTAAAGTCTGGAGGGTCTTGAAAAATGTTTTGAGGGGAAAATAATTTTGCCTTGTGATTTTAAAATGTTGGAGATTGCGACTAGTGAAATTTTTCTAAGGAAATAAAATATGCCTAAGTTTGAGGGTAGATAAAAAAAATTCTAAGGTGAAGTACACCTGGCATATTCAAACTAAAGTACGCCCTTGACAAGAATGGAGATACTTTTAAGTATTGGAGATAATTTTAATAATTTCCCATAGATGTTTGAGTCAACTGAATGCTACATGCATTCAAGGTGGGAAATTTCGAATTTTTCAAGAAGGGAATCTCCAGCAATAGAAGATTCTATGACGATTGAGCATAACTCTTGCGACAACTCGCCAGTCATCCCTCCCAAATTGGAGAATTTCTAAGTAGTGGAGGAGTGGATTAAATGCAACTGCTAAATTGGGCGCCATCTCTCAATTATATAAACTCTGAAGCTATTCATTTTTTCTTCACAAGTTGCAGAGGTGAAATTGTGAGAGTGCTGAAGTAAAATTGTGAGAAGTGCTGAGGCTGAAGTAAGTGCTAGAGAAATTCTAAAGTGAGTGAATTGAGTGAAGATTTTTCTAAGTCTGAGGGTGATATTGCTGAAAGTAGTTGAAGCTTGGAGTTTGAATTTCGGAGTCCAAATTCTCAAGGTTTGGAGTTGGTAGTTTAGTGTTGAGGAACTTTTATTTTCGAAAACTAACTTCATATTCCAGCCATCTCGTGGTAATTTTATTTTCTAAGTTTGAATTTTATTTTGCAGATGGCTGAAGTTCGAAGGGGAGATGTTGCCGGGACGAGCAAAGCTGCAGGCAAAGCTGGAAATACAAAAGCGGGCAAAGAGAATGCCTCCAGGCAGGAAATCATCAAGCAACTAAAGAAATCTTTTCTTCCTGAGTCAAAGTTTGTCTCAAACCTCGGAGGGTTGACTGGCACCAACCTTGGTTTGTTCAACCTCGAGGCATTCAAAAGGAGAATATACGGGCAGGCTGGTCATCATCCATCAGAGACATCGCACAACATCATGAGAAGTGGATTGTATGCAGCTGCTGGTTTTCCACCAGCAATTCGATGTCTTGAGTTAATAATGGAGTGTGCAAATTATTATAGGCCAGACCACCGAACGATTGTCTCTTTGGACGGCAAGTTGTTGGCTAACTTCATACCCGAGGCTATTGGAGAGGCATTCGGGATTCCAGCTGTGGAGAGAATGTTGTACGAGTCAAAAGAAAGGGCTGATAAAATGTATGCCTCATCTTTCGAAAGGTGTGCAAAGAGAATTAATACATCATGGATGAGGAAGCCAAAACCTCCTAGCGCCAAGTTGCCTAAGAAAATTATCTCAGAGGAGCTGAAACAAGAGTGTTGTGATTTAATTATGATGCTCAGCTTGGTGAATGGCAGCCCACAAGCGTACGCTTTTGAGCCTTGGATGTTCTTCTACATCAGCGTAGTGTTGGAGGGAAAAGAGTATATAGATTGGGCAAGAATGATCAGCGACAATATAGATGAGTAATTCAAAAGTTTGAGGAGAACGAGGACATTTTATATGAGTTCGTATGTCATCTATATGATGGCTCGGATGACGAAGTATAAAGGATTGACATACCAGGAGCCAATTGGATGTGGTCCCAATCAATTTAAAATCCATGAAGCTTGCAAGCAGTTGCATCTAACAAATACCTCCAACTTCAAGAGAGTGAACGATACTTTCACTATGCACATCACAAGGACTCTTCAACGGAGAATACAACAAAGAATATCCAAAAATGCACAAAAGTCGATTGAAGAGTACAGGTATTGGTTTACCCAGTTCCCGAAGTTCACTTACATAAGGTTATCGGGGTTCCATTCATACGCCTTCAGATTGTCAAGGTACCCCGCGGACAGGATGGTAATGCTTGAAGTGTCTAGGAAACTCATTGCCTACGACAAGATCATAAGGAAAAAGAAGAAAAGAGGATTGCACTTCCCTATCGTTATGGGAAATTCACTTGAGGAGTGCCCATCTTTGCAAGTAGCCAAGGAAGCAGAGGAGGAATTGTAATTCTATCACCTCACTCTCCACACCAACCGACAAGACTTTGATCCTCACGGAAAGATCAAAATAGTACAGGGTGAAGAATATCGACATAAGGCTCATGTTGAGGATTTTTGGGCGAATGCAGGAGATGAAGTTGAGATCAGAAGGAGGATGTTCTCTAGGTTACCTCTGAAATTGATCAGAGAATGTCAGGTTGTCCAAGTTCCGGACCAAGTGGATGAGGATATCAATGTTACACAACCCGATTATGAATCAGTGAGAGGCACGCCAGTCCCACCACCTGATTGGGCGGAACTAGAGATCACAGACTTAGACACATTGTCTATACCAGTCTTAAGATTCACAAGGAGCTGGGTGGATAGACATGTTCACAGGCTTAAGAGAAAATCAGTTGCCCTCACGTACAACCTCATGGGCGATCAAAGGCCACCAACATCAACAAGAGAAAACAGGCCGCCCAAGCTGCAGAGCCACAGGTGGAGGAACCAATTCAGCCAGAGCCTCGAAGGACAGAGGAAGCATCACCTACACAACTGTTGACTCACTCTTCCAACGTACAAGAAGTTTCATTATTTGCAAGTCAGAGGGTTAGAATGAATGAAGAACAAGAAATGGAGTAAGTCAATCAGCAATTGCCTAGGGAGCCCAATAGTCAGAGTGCTAATGCTCTTAGGAGTGCTAGCCAACCGGATGAAGATGAGGAAACAAAAATGGACACTCGCCTGGATCGTGCGATTGAGGCAGCCTTTGAAGATGAAAACACTACAAAGCCTGAAGCTCCAGGTTTAGAGGAAGACAGGCTGCACATGGAGACAGATGGGCCTCGACCAAATGTTGTTGAAGAGGAAGTTCGTGAAGTAGAAGCAACAGAGGAGCAGCCACTTATCATCTGCAATACTCAACAGGCTGTTCCAAATTGGCTCACGAGTGCGATACGTAGAGATCAGGAGGATGACATCGACCCAGCAATAGAGATGGAAGAGCTCCTTAATAGAATAAGCAGGTCGCCTAAGAGGAAAAGAGCCAGAAAATACTCCAGGTTTGAAATAGATGAGTTTGGTTCCCGCACTCTTCATGTTGCGGTTTCAAGGGAAGAATGTGATCGAGATGAAGCAATGCCTGAGAATTACACGATCATTACAGTGGAACTGGGACGTCCTACTGGAGCACAAGTGATTGAAGAAGCTGAAAACTCCTTCCAGGCGTTGAAGGATAGACTGCTTCGAAAGGGAGAAAAATACAAGAGGCTGAAAAGGGAGCATAAGGCATTAATTAGCTATGTACAGCATCTAGCACATCCATGTGCCCAGGAGAACCCGACAGTAGATCTTCCAACCGAGCTTCCACGAGAGTCAATCAACAGGCTCGAGGAAATGAAGAGGGCAATTCAGGAGGGAGACAAGTGGATTGGCAGTGTTCATGTTGAGGCTGAGAGATTCACTGAGGATCTTGTCTCCTCTTTCCAACATGCTTCCAGCATCCTCTCCTGTATGGAAAACATTGAACAGGCATGGAGTGATACTCACATTTTTCAAGACAAGACTATTCCACGCCTAGCTGCTCTAATGCATATGCCAGTGCAAACTTTAATTGAAGGAGGGGTAATTCAGGCTAGAGATAGATATGATTTTCCCGGTTGGTATTCCACAGCATTCACCGGCCGAGGTTTCTTTGACATGGCAAGGACAGAGTCAGCCAAGATCAAGAAGGCCATGGGAAACATTCAAGAGGGAATCTTCAACACGCTCAAGGCATTGTTCACAAAACGGCTAACTCCTGAGGAGGTGACAGTGGATGGTTTGAAGGGC
Organism: Sequoia sempervirens; assembly: GCA_007258455.2. Classification (NCBI taxonomy): domain Eukaryota; kingdom Viridiplantae; phylum Streptophyta; class Pinopsida; order Cupressales; family Cupressaceae; genus Sequoia; species Sequoia sempervirens. The sequence continues at coordinate 139,075 of VDFB02304146.1, read as the reverse complement.
AGATTGCACCCATTCTTCTCTAAAATGAGAATATTTGCTCAAGTTGACTTTGAGAATATCTCCACTTTCTCCGCCATTATTCAAAGCACTCAGGAATCCATCGAGGCCTAGAGAAAATCTTGTATCCGGCAGGAGCAAACAATTGCCATCCTCAGTATCAGCTTAATCTTACTCCAGCCATTTCTGAGCAGGAGGTTGATGCAGTGCTGGCCTGGTTTGTTGCTTTCACGGTTAGAGAGAAGAACAATGGGAATAGGATCCTAGATGAGAATCTTCTGGAAGGGTAGTGGGCATTAATTGCCCATAGTGGTCAAAGGAGGAATCTGTCATTTTGTGCTCATTAATTGCACCACTCCACCTTCTAGCGGTTACTAGGGCAGAATCTAGTCTAGGGCTGATGTGGCTCAATCTGAGCCGTCCATTGTAATTCAATCTGGACCGTCCATTGAGATTGGCCAGCTATATAAAGGGGCATCCCCCCTCATTTGTACCTCATTAGAGATTAGATCATAGAATCATAGAGCAGAGAGACTAATAGTGAGATAGCTTAGCATTAATTTGTTAGCATAGTTTGAGGAAGAAGGAAAGTTTTCCTTTGAAAGTTTTGTAAGAAATTGTTGTGAACACTCTCTCAATATAAAGAGTTATCATTGATGATGGTTCCATCTTGTGTTGTGAGTAGCTAGCGAGGTTTCTTCGTGCTTCTACTTCAAGTAGGACTTAAAGTAGAGTAATTTCCATTTTCATGCACGTAGTTAGTTGTGGATTGTAGTGTTTGATCAAAGCAGCTTTGTTTAATCCATACCACTAGCGAGCTTATTGATGGTAAGTTTTCCTTGTGTGGTCGACTGGAATACCTTTTAAGCTTAACTTCAATCATGATTCATGTGTTGGCATGCATCGTTGTGATGGTGTTATCACGCTAAATTATGATTTGAAAACTCCTCGCTATTCCTTTGAAGATTGCACCAACTTTGTAGAAGTTGTCCAACGCAAGGCAAAGCAAAGTCTGGTTGAAGCCTACTGAAGTTGATCCCACGTCCCACTCTTAAATAGGACTCAAATTTTCTAATCCCTGCAGCCATTCAATTCAGTATATTTCTGATTAGTATTAGGAAACTCGTACCTCATTGCCAAATCATTCGTATCACGTGAAAATCCCCTTTCATCATTAGTCTGTTGTCTGTTGCATCGTGAACTTGTGAACAATTGTGTAAGTCCCCTCGTGAAAACAGCATATCACAACGAACCAACTGAGCGTACTCCATTGCATCGAAGGAACCTTGGAGTTGAACGTATGATCTCTCTCGCAATCTTAGCATACAAAATACTTTGATCAAGAGAGAATAGAGTAGCCGTTGGACACTTTATTCTGCTGTTTGGTGTAGGTCACAAAACTCACATCAACACGGCCAATTGTAGACTTTTTGAGGTGAGGCACCCTATGTTGTTTTGGAGCCCTTGTGCTGTTCACTACATTGACCTTCTCCTTGAGGATATAAGAAAACTTGAATGAGTGCAGAATGTGGTGGATGAGGCAAGTAATGTGACAAAATAATTTTACAACCACCCATGGGGTTCTAAATCTCATAAGAGAACACATGAATGGTAAAGAGCTCTTGTGGTTGAGACTCACATGGTTCACCCTAATTTCATCACACTAGTCAGATGTCCACCTCTTAAGCACATGTTTGTGAATGCTAGGTGGATGGAGAATCTTTACTCTAGAAAAGACGAAGGGGAGACGTTTTGAAAACCATTTTTGATGGTTTATTTTCCAAGTACATGGAGATCATCAAGGTAAGTTTTCATTAAAAAAATATCTATTTTTTTAATTTTTTTTTAAAATGTTATGATTTGCTAATTTTTCTTTTTAGTTCTTCGTTAAAAATCCCATCGAATATCTATATGAGGCCATGGACAAGGCCAAAGAGGCAATCTAGCATTTGTATAGATCAAATTAAAATAAATATCAACCCATCTAGTACACTATTGATCCAACAACATTTTCATGCTACTGCCTACTAATTGAACCTGGAGTTTTTCTTCTCCATTTCATTCATAGTAGTTAAGGAAGTTATGGATCACTTCAACACATGCACGGTGAGTATGGTCACTAATGAAAAAATTAGAGATCATCCATGATGAGTTGCAGATTTATATGGGTGCGGAGTGGAGGTTGTTTTCTGAGAATTAAGTTTAATGTTTAATTTTAGTTTACCTTAAGTTTACTAAGTTTCTTAGTAAACATTTCTTTTATTGTTTAGTTTAGGGATTAGCCACTCCTACCTAGTGAGGCTATAAATAGGGGCCTCATCCCTATGCTTAATTTTTTTTTGTCCATTAAGGACCATCTCAACCAACACAAGTTACTTAACCAACACATTCAGCATCATTTAACTTCATGTCATTGTGAGGATTTGAATATACCCATGCTCTCGCAATACAAGGACAACCATCCTTGAGATTGCAGTTTGCAAGTACTTCAAATGAATTCCTAATATGATTGGCTATAGGAATATGTCTCAGAATAACCATTAATAATATTAAATTATTTTGATTTCAAAATGTTATTGATGCTATGAATTATAGATCTAACTATTATAAATCATGATGCCTTAGCTATGGTGTATTGCTCTCAATATTATAATATTTCATGTATTAATTTGAATATTCCGTAAAGTTGATACTCATTATTACTAATATCAGTTTTTAGTGACGAGTATTGTTTTGCAGACCTAAATTTAGGAATATCCCAAAAGAGAACATTACAGCTAAAGATGTGGATCCCATGTTTAGTGATATAACTAATGTGATGTGTGATGAGGCGTTAGTGGGGGCTTCATCACATTCACATCATGATCACATGCCTGAGGGTCATTTTGATTGTCAACAAGAAACTGCACCACTGCCATCCAGTTCAAGGACATTCATACAACCATTTAGGAGCTTTAGTTATAGAAGGAATTTATAGATTATGAATGTTATTATGTTTTAAGTTGATATGTATTGAACTCATTTTTTGATCTATGATGTGTATTGAACTCTAATTTTTATCTATTTAAAGAACTAGGAATATGTTCTCTAAAGTCAGAAATATGCATGTTATTAGAGAATATTTTACAAATTTATGTATTTTTAATTTTTTAATGTTCAGAAAATTTACTGAGTTCTGAGTTTTTGGAAATTTTGGGTCTGTCGAGTGCTGAATGCTGATTGTACTAGTTTGTTGCTATGGACTGTGTTCACAGTGAAATGTTCTGCTTGGCAATGTAGAAACAGTGATGTTTTGATTCACAACAAAACAACCACTAAATCCAACCTACACATGGCACATTTGTGGTGCAGTCATTATGATATATACTCCAGCACATCTCATTAAAACAACTCAAGCTTGTGATCCAAGATTAACCCCAAACCAAAATAAAGAAAATTCATTGCATCACCCAAGCTTTAATGGATCGCTTTTTCTATTTGTGAGAAGTTTCTTGCGAATGCTTCCTAAGGGTGTCGTCATTTTGCTAGGGCATCTCTGTCTTCCTTGTTTGCTGCAACGGATTTTGCCACTGTTTTCTCTGTTTCCTGCATCGTAATCCCTGTCTCTTTGGGCGCTGGGTCTGTTGGTTGGGCGTGCAGGTGTGGCCTCCGTGGCATTTCCTTGCTGCTTCGTTTTTGTTGCTGGTTGGTGGGGTGTGAGTGGTGTGTGGGGTGTGGAGAGTTGGGAGTGGTGTGTGGTGATTGGTGAGGAGATGATTGGTGGGGTTTTTTTCTTTGTAGGTTGTGGAGGATCTCGGGTGAACCGGAATGGCTGGGGTTTTTAGGAGCTTGGTGATTGTTGGCGCAAAGCCGTCTCCGGGTATTACTGTGGATGTGCATGTAAGGATGGCGGACTCCTCATTTGTGGGTGAGAGCTCTAAGCTTAAGAAGGTAAACGGCTGTTTGCCACGGAGTCAAGATCGTCCAGTCTTAGTTATTTCTCCTAAATTGGTGCAAGAGGACATTTCTTATTGGAGCCAACATGTTCTCATTTGTAAGTTTCTTGGTATTCGAATCCCTTTCTCGACTTTGGAGTCCTGGACTCGTCGGTCCTGGAAGGTTGATGGGGATTATGAAATCTTGGTGGCAAGGAATGGTTATTTCATGGTTGATTTTTCCTACATTTTGGATCGTAATCGGGTGTTCGAGGGAGGGCCATATTTTTATAACCATGTTGGTTTGTTTATGAAGCCCTAGCAAGGAGGATTTAATGCGGCTGAGGAGCTGCCGTCAAGGGTTCCTGTCTGGGTTCGTCTGCCATGGCTGCCGTTGGAGTTTTGGAGGGAGGATATTTTGCACAAAATTGCTGCTTTGTTAGGGAAGCCAACTACCATCGCTCAGAATACTTTGGACAAAAAGGTATTTTCTTTTGCTCGTATTTGTGTAGAGATTGATTTAAGTAATCCACTGCCAAATTCTTTGGAAATTTGTGTTGGCTCTGCTTCGTGGATTCAATAGTTAGATTATGATTCCCTTCCTTTTCGGTGTCGGTTTTGTCATGAGTATGGTCACCTTCAGCGTCAATGTCCACGAGCACCCAAGGCGGCTGGAGTCTCTTCTTCTGGGCCTCCGGCAGAGAAAGGGGATAAAGGTAAGGCTCTAATGGTTGACTGTGTGACTAGTATGGGGAAGGCTCCTATGGCTGAGGAGGGGCCTGATAAGGATGGCTTTTTTCCTATCAAGTCACGGGTTAAAGGGCGAGGTCAGAAGCGGGCCTTTAAGGATAGACAGGATAGGCAGGGTGATCCAGGATTCAACCGTTTCGAGATCTTGGATACTCAGGCCCTGGAGGAGGGAGTTCCTAGTGACATTTCGTTGGGGACCACTGGCATTGTTTCAGGGCTGGAGCAGGCAATTGTTGTTAAGGATACTTCACAGGCTATGGAGCAGAGGAATGTTGGGCTTCCGACTGCCTCAGCAGGTATACAGGATGATATTGTGTTAGCGGATTTAGCTAAGAAGGTGTTAACTTCAAGTAAAGGCCAGGGGTCATCTGTTGCTCTAGGGGTGCATCAACGCCCTCTCAAGAAGGGTCACTTTGAATTTACCTCTAAAGTTGTTCGTAAGAAGGATGCGGACAAGATTAAATCTCCAAGAGATTTATTGGTGGAATTTGGGTCTGTTAGGACCATTGATGCCCACTTTTCCCAACCTTCCTCATGATTATTCTTTCTTGGAATGAAAGGGGGTTGAATAGCCCCTCCTGTCAAAAGGCTATTCAGGATTTGGTTGTGGTTCATTCTCCAAATATCTTTTGTATTCAGGCGACCAAGCTTTAGGTGGACATCATGCTTCAGTGTGCTCCTAGTCTTTGGTTTTCTAGTTAGTGTCAGTGTATTGGTTCTAGGGGAACCTCTAGAGGGTTGGTTCTTTTCTGGGATCTGCGTAAGGTTGTCCCTCTTTGGTGGATTTCAAGCCAATCTTCTATTTTTGTGGTGGCTTCTATTTTGGAGTCTAGGGAGACCATTTTGGTCACTAATGTCTATGCTCTGATTGATATTCATGGTAAATCTCAGCTTTGGGCCCATATCAGGTATGTGAGGTCTTGTGCACCTTATCATCTTTGGATCTTGGTAGGTGATTTCAATTTTATGTTGTGTTTGGAGGAGAAAAGAGGGAAGTTGCCTAGGCTTGGTCCTGCCCCTGATCTTTTTCGAGCAAATGTGGATTCTCTTGCACTTATTGATGTTAAGCCCTCTAATGGGATTTTCACTTGGAATAATCGACGGAGTGGGCTAGAGGCAATATCTAAAAGGTTGGATAGATTTCTTGTTTCTAGTTATCGGATGAGTGGCAGTATGGTCACTTGCTCTGAGATTCTTGACTGGTGTGGCTCAGACCATTGGCCAATTAAGTTTTCAACTTCTTCTTTTCCAACTCCAAAGAATCCTCCCTTCAAATTTCAGCTTATGTGGCTTAGAGAGTCTTCATTGTATGATCTTGTTGCACAGTGGTGGCGGGATGGAGCCCCTGCGTATGGTACAGCAATGTATTCTTTTGTTAAGAAGTTGCAATATGTCAAGTATCAGCTTAAGCGATGGAATAGGTCGTGTTTTGGCAATCTTCGGGCTAAGAAAGGGGAGGCGCAGGAGAACTTGGCTATTATCACTCGCCAAATCCGGGATTTGGGTTTTTCAAAGGCTCTTGGATATGCTGAGTCCCAAGCTTTGAAATTGGTGGAGTGGGAGCTTCAGGAGGAGATTTTTTGGAAACAAAAGGCTAGGATTGATTGGCTTCAGGAGGGTGACAAGAATACGGCTTTTTTCCATCATTTTGTGCAAGCTTGTCAGAATAAGTGTTATATCTCTTCTCTCCTTAATTCTGAGGGTCTTCTTTCTTCGCAACAGGCTCTATCTCGGGTGGCTCGTCAATTTTACTCTGCCCTGTTTATTGAGGATTCACCTCAAGCTGAGGTTGAGGAAAATATGGTCCTTGCTTGCATTCCTTCTTTGATCACTAATGCCCTAAACGAATCTCTTACTCGTTCGATTGCTCTATCTGAAGTGGAGGAAGTGGTGTTTGGTATGAATAAGGGGAAAGCTCCGAGCCCTGATGGTTTTCCTGTTGAATTTTTCTAGGAGTTCTGGGATATTGTCAATATGGATTTGTTGGAGGTTGTGTGGGAGTCTCTCCAAAGTAAGCAGATGCTTCGGGCCTTGAATGCTACCTTTCTGGTTCTTATCCCTAAAAAGGAAGGTGCGGATAGGCTTGAATTCTTTAGACCTATTGCACTTTGTAATGTGGTGTATAAGATTATCACCAAATTGATTGCAGAGAGGCTCAAACCTTGTCTTCCTGTTGTCATTTCTAAGGAGCAAGGTGATTTTGTGGTGGGTCGTCAAATCTTGGATGGGGTGGTGGTTGCCTCTGAGGTCATTCACTCTATGGCGACCTCTAAGGATAGGGCTATGTTCATTAAGTTGGATATGACCAAGGCTTATGACAGAGTTAAGTGGAGTTTTCTTCAAAAGATCCTATTGGCGTTTGGTTTTTCTTCGGACTAGGTGAGTTGGACCATGAGTTGTGTGACTTCTTCCTCATTTTCGGTTATTGTCAATGGTCAACCTTCAGAGCTGTTTGGGGCCACTAGGGGCCTTCGTCAAGGTGATCTGTTTTATCCTTATCTATTTATTTTAATGGCTGAGGGGCTTGGTTGGTTTCTTAAATTTCGAGTTTCTCAAGGATTGATTCATGGTTGGCAGTGGGGTTTGGGTTTGCCCACACTTTCTCATCTCCAATTTGTGGATGATACCTCTTTTATGGGGCTGGCCCGTATTCGGGAGGCTGATTCTTTTCGGCAAACTTTGGATATCTACCTTGCAGCTTAGGGTCAAAAGGTCAATGAGCAGAAGTCTTCTATTTTTTTCTTTAATACTCCTCAAGCTATTCAACAACGGATTGTGGCTATCTTGCAGTTTTAGATAGGATCTCTCCCTTTTGTTTATTTGGGTATTCCCCTTGCTATTGGTCGTCAACCCAGGTCATCTTGGCAGCTTTTGCTTGATAAGTTGCAGTGGAAGGTCACTCATTGGACCCATCGGTGGTTGTCTACTGCTGCGAGAGTGACACTTCTCAAGTCTGTTATCTAGGCTCTTCCTATCTATAGATGCTTTGTGCAAGTGGCCCCTATGCATTTCCTTCGAGAATTTGATGCTCTCTCGCGTCAATTTCTTTGGAGTGGTAATTTGTTGTCTGCTAAGTGGAGCCTGGTTAAGTGGGAATCTGTGTGTAGACCTAAGCAAGAGGGTGGGCTTGGTTTACGCTCTGCTATTTTGAATGGACAAGTTCTTGCTACTAAGCTTTACTGGCAGTGGTGTACCAATCAACATTAGTTATGGGCTCGTATTCTCAACCATAAGTACCTTAGGGGTGTTGCGTATTCTGAGGTTCTGCGCTATCCTCTTGAGGGAAGTGGGTCTATGATTTGGCATACTTTGACAGTGGGGGCTCAGTTGATTAAGCGTGCTATTTTTTGGATTTGTCATTCAGGATCACAGGCTCTTTTTTGGCTTGATTCGTGGGATGGTTACCCGCCTATTCTCTCTACTCTTCCTCACCTCCAGTCCCTTTGTGATATCTTTACTGTGGCTGGCTAGAATACTGTGGAGCATTAGAAGCTAAGTTACCGGTTTGGTTTTGGGTTTGGGTTCGGGTTCGAGAACCCGGTTCGCCGGTTCGGGAAAAATTTTTTTGGGGTTGGGTTTGTTTTGGGTTCGGTAATACAAAAACATATAAAAATCAGAAATATATACATATTTGCAGCAGTAATTAAGTTCAGAATACACCACCATATTAATAGTCAAATAACATAGCAAAAATACACCACCACTTTATACTCAAAAGTCAAATGTCATGATATAGAATTATAAATTAAAGTTCAAAATAAATTAAAGTTCAAACATAAAAATGTCAAGTGTTTACAATCAGCCATTAATAATTATTGATCATTGATCAATCTGAATCATATGGGTCATCAAAAAAAGCAGCATCATCATTAGATGCTACATTTTGTGTAGAACCACAAATAGCATTAGTGGCACTCGCACAAGCACTGCCACTAGCACTAACACTACCACTCTCATGCCCAGTAGCTACTTCAGGCTGATAGTCATCATCAATATCAAGTGCAGCTAAGTGACTTGTGGAAGCATCCAAGTCAAGCTACTCTGGCTCAATATCCCACCTCCTTGTGTCTCCTCCTTTGTAGGAACTATGTTTGTGTGTAAGGAGGCGCAAGTTTGAATGCACATACACCCAAGTCCTCAATCTTTTTTGAATGTAGCCTATTGCGTTTTATTGAGTGGATGAAGGAGTATGTGCTCCAATTCCTCTCAGAAGAGGATGAACTAGCAACCTATTAAGACCAATTTAACTAAACAAAATTATTAATTAAAATTAAAATTACAAATATAAAACTTACTTGGAATAAAACTTTTATTGCAATAGGTTGGAGGTGCATGTATTCTTGCCCATGGAAGTACCACCAACTATGAGCATCCACCCTGCACTTGTCTCGAAGAGCATCCATATTCTGATCAACACTACCAAAGCATGCAAAAGCCATGAACTTAGCCCTCACTCGATCACGTTGGTCACGATTAGTGAAGATTCTACGAATTGCTGCCTTGTACCCTTGAGCCACTTCACCATCCCTATATGGAGCAACTCTTGATGAAGCAGAAAGTATCTCAGGACTATAATATTTGGGACTCAATGCAAAAGCGAGAAGATGCAAGGGAGTGGTCATTTTGTTCCATCTATCAACCATGATTTCCTGTAGCTCTTTGAAGAATTTTTCTTCAGGATCTTCCTCTTTTGCATTGATGATGGATCTCATCTTCTCAATCATTGAGTCAATACCATCATATACTTCGCCCAAACAAGGTCTATCCAAGTCAGTGTAACGGATCATGCTCAGTATGGGCTCGGTGAAACTGACGAGATACTCAACACGATCCCACCAACCATCATCTAGGATCCTTTGCTTGATCCTATTTTCCCTTTCATTGCTAGATTGCCTCCATACAACCCAATTAGGGCTGATTACCATGGCACATAGTGCCTCACGAACCTTTATAAGTCGTCTCAACACAATTGTGTTGGAGGCAAAACGGGTCTCGGCAACCTATTTGAAAATCAAAATTAAAATTAAAATATAATTTAAATTTACAAAATCAAAATTTAAAATTAAAAGAAAATTCAAAAATTTAAAAATATTGAGAATTAACTTACCTTCAACAACTCCAATTTTGAGAATTGTCTAAATATTCCTTGTGTCATATGGTGGTTGGTGACAAACATTTGGATGTCTTCAAGATACACCTTTGATCCACTCAATTTTGGATCCAATTTTTTGTAGCATTAGATTGAGGGAGTGGACAGCACAAGGTGTCCAAAAAATGTGTGGATACTTCTCCTCAACCAATAACCCAGCAGCCCTACAATTTTTGGCATTGTCGGTTACAACTTGCACAACATTTTGATGGCCCACTTCTTCAATAGCTTGGAAAAGGATGTCAGCAATAAATGGACCATCTTTCACCTGTCCTTCACAATCCACTGCTCTCAAAAACATTGCCCCTTTAGGGGACACAACAATAACATTGATCAATGGGCGATTTTTTGCATCTTTCCATCCATCAAAAATTATGGTCACCCCTGTTTCGATCCATGAATCCCTTATGGGCTTCAAAGAGTCTGCTACATGTTTCATCTCTTTCTCCAATAAGGTGCAACGCACCTTCTCAAAACCTAGGCCCTTATACCCCTTTGGAGCCTCATTAATAGATTTCACCATTTTTTGCCAATATGGTGAACAAACAACATTGAATGCCAATCCATTGGCATAGACACATCTTGCTATGTCTTGATCAGCAATCTCTCTTGCCTCATTCTGAAATGAAGCTTCCAACGGTCCCTTAGATCTTTTATTTGAAGAGGGCATGGTTTTCTCTTGAGGGATGTCCATAAATGGATGGCTTTTGTAGGTGGAAAATAAGGTGGTGTAGGGGGTTTCATGGATCGAGATCCTTTCTTCAAAGGATGGCTTGTTTTACCATTGGTTGTTTTTTGGTCTGCCTTTTCTTGCTCAACAATATATTTCAACACTATATTTTTTGGAATGCCATCGTTGTTTTCACCTGGACAATTTTTGATGCCTGTTTCAGGGATCCCGCACAAGTGCCCTTTTACTCGACTGTATGAGCTCGAATATTGAACATGGCAATGACTACAAATCCAAACATATCCTCCACCACCTGGAAGTTGTTGAACCATTTCTACATATTTCCAAAGGGGAGAGGTTGGGTTTGTTTTGAAACGAGATTGGATTGAGCCTGAGGAGGTACCAGTTGCCATTGTAATACAGAATAGTGAATACCTAAGGCACAACATATTGAAATTTTGGTATTGATTCATTGAATTTGAAACTAAAAGACTTAATTAATTTCAAAAAAATGAAAAAATTGAACATGTGTTATAGACATTTAGAAGAATGAAAAGTAAAACAAAACAATAACTAAAAAACAAAACAAAAGAGTTGAAGTTCACTTGTGAAAAAAAATGTAAAAAAAATAATCAAAAAACCTACCTCTTTTGAAGAAATCTTGCTCTACGATCTTCTTAGCAACGAATAGACACTTGCAAGTGCTTAGGAATAGCACAACAATCTACGATCAGCCTTCAAGTCTATTCCAGCTTGTGCAAGCAAAAGAGAAAGTTCAGCAATGGAGGCAAAAAATCCTTTTTTCTCATTCACAAATTGGTAAATGAGTATCACTTTACCTATTTCATGTTTTTGAGGCAAGTATTAGGGTTAGAAAGAATAAAAAACTCATTAAAAGTCAAAAAAGAGTCAAACAACTATTAAAAAAATGCAAAAAAGTGTGAAAAAACACGTCTGGGTGCGGAATTCTGCCCGGATTCGAACCAAGTTCGAAAATTTCGAACCCTGTCCGGACCCACAGTCAGGGGTCCGAACCCTAGCTGAACCCACAGTGGGATTTTAGGACCCACAACGTATTTTCCCGGACCAGACCAGAATTCCAAACCCGAACCGAACCCGAATCGAACCCGGAGCCTGTAGGAGCGAATTCGGTAACTTAGATTATAAGGTTGCTCAGCATTCAGGATCGACTGTCAGCTTTCATTGGAAATATCCTTCTGAGTGGCCGCCTGGGGGGTCTAAGGGGGATCGGCGTGAGCTGGCATAGCTTTTGGCTTCTCGTGATTGTAATTCTCTACAGGGGCTTGATGTCTTGGCTTGGGCTGGAAATGATCTGTCTGGTAGGTATTTTGTGTATGCAGGTTATACATAGCATAGTAGGCACTTGTTTGGGGATGTTGAGGTCCCATGGTGGAAGCAAGTTTGGCATAAGTTGTCGTGGCCCAAGTGCAATTTTTCATGTGGCTAGTGGCTCAAAATCAGTGTCTTACCTGGGATAATTTATGTAAACGTGGTTTCCAAGGCCCTTCAATGTGTGTTTTGTGTCGCAACTATGAGGAGAGCATTTCTCATCTTCTCTTCCAATGCTCTTTTGCTAAGGAAATTTGGCATTTTTGGTGGAGAGTGTGGAATATTCCCTATTGGCATGTATCCTCGTTGGTGGAGTTTGTGGATTAGTGGGGCAGGGCTCGTATTTCTACTTCCTTTCTTCAAGTTGCTTGGGCTATTGGCCCATCCTTTATTCTCTGGAACCTTTGGTTGGAAAGGAATCGTCGGATTTTTCAGGATGTCATGTCGGAGGCCCCACGATTGTGGTGGAAAATTCTGCACTCTTTGGGGGAAACAATTGCGGCCAAGTGTGATCTGACTGAGTCTGTGGATCCTGGTGATGTTGGTTGTTGGACTCGTCTTCATCTTCCTCCTCAGCAATGGGCGCTCATGCGCAAAAGATGTAGACATCCTATTTCGAAAGTGAATAGGGTTGGGAGATGGTCTTCTCCACCCCGGGGAGTCTTCAAAATCAACACGGATGGCTCTTCTAGAGGCAACCCTGACCATGCTAGAATTGGTGGTGTTGGCCGTGAAAGCTCTGGAGAGGTTCAGTTTATCTTCTCTATTTATAAGGGTATTCATACTAATAATTTAATGGAGGCACAAGCTATTTTATTCACCATGGAGCGAGGCAATCAATTGGGGTGGCAAAGGATCATATGTGAGTCAGATTCCCAGGTTGTGGTGAACTTGTTGAACAGGCAACATTCAGATGATGTTAGTTGGCGTTTGGCCTTGATTATTGAACAAATTCTCCACCTTTGCTCTTCTCTGAAGTTTGTTTCATTCACTCATATTCCACGAGAGTGGAATGGTGTTGCTGATTGTTTAGCTAAATGGGCTTCTGAACATGATCAAGATTGGAATTTGGTGGATCGGGGTCAGCTACCCCCAGATCTGTCTCATCTGTTGGATCACCTAGTTGAGCTTGATAGGGCTGTGTAAGGCCCTTGTTTTGTACTTCTTTTTGGTTTAATAAATTTTTACCCCCCCTTTATGTTAAGCTTTACCAAACAAAGAAACAATGCAAATTCCACTAACTATTTTTAAATATCCAACTGCAAGGGGCTCAAAGATTGAAGAAAAGCAGAAAACTGAAGACGATTTTAAAAAATTCATGGGTTTTCATACATAAAAGGAGGAAAGCAAAAGTGGGAAATGTCAATGCACTGCATTCTGGTGGTATGACCAGGAATTTATAGCATCACGGCCTAGGTTCAAACCCCAGCAGGTTGAATATTATAGAATGACTCTAAAAAGGAGAGCAGCCAGCTCTGACATAATTAATAATCAGTCAAATTTATTTAGCCAATAAAAAGGGAAAAAACATAAAAGCAAACTAGAGTAACAATAATAGTAATAAGTTAGTAACTATAAGATACAATCATAAAAGCATGACTCAGGTCCAAATGCTCCCAACTAAAATAGTGCAGGGTTCACATGGAAGTGGCATTGCTGAAAACATTTGATTTTCTTCATCCAATTTAAACTGTGGAATTAAAAAAAAAAGCATATAATCGAATCTTCACTAATTGCATAGCAGACAATTGTTAAGGAAAGGAATTTTGAGCTACTGACTACAGTGGGGTTCTAGAACTTTGTGATGGGGTTATATTTTTCCAAATCTTCTCTATTTGCATACCAGGCAATTGTTAAGGAAAGGAATTTTGAGCTATTGATTACAGTGGGATTCTGGAACTTTGTGATGGGGTTTTATTTTTCTGATTGTAATCTTTGATAGGTGTTCCTTTAGAAGTTGGCTATCCCTTGCTAAGTGAGCAACACCTTAGGGGTAGAGAAGAAGAAGGATAATTAGGTTCAACACTAAAAGGATCATAATCAAAATATTCACATCACTGTGAAGGGGTATAGGCGTATATCATAGAAAATAGAACCTTTGGTTGGCTCTTGTCCAGAAATCATGTGGGTGGAGAAGAAAACTATTAAAGGAAGATTTCTTAGAATCGTGTAGCAAAAGGAGAAAACATAATCTTTGCATGGAAATTTTTTAAAGTAAAAAACCTCCAACATTTACCCATACCTCCTGCTGGGTAAATTCTGGACTGCCCCCTTCGTGGCCCAGTATGTATAGCATTCTGTAACCCCAGTCCACACATATAGAGACTACGATGTAATGATTAAGAGGTACACTCAAGCTGCATGACTAAAGTTCACAAATTGTAAGAAAGTGATCCGTGCTTAAACCATGCTGTGTTAAAGGTTGCCCATAACCTCATCCAAGATTTTAGTAAGCCAAAAAAATGCTGTGATGATTCTGCTCAGTTAAGATGACAGCATTGTAACATTATGTGACATGAGGTTTTGGAATTCGTCTGCATAGTTTTGATTAAATTGACTCATATGTCATGAGTAGTGGCTCAATAGAACTTATCTGATATCTTACATGACCATGGATGGTCCATTTCATTGCATCTGGGTGATGCTCAGAGCAGTGAAGCACTGTGCCTTTCTGGAAGCTCAACCATCCTGCCACTACTTTAGCTCAAGAACAATTAACAATGTTGTTAAGCCCTGAATGAAACCTGCTAAGCTTGCCAACCTATTTGTACAGCATGGTAACATATTGTAGATTCCATAAAGGTCGACATTATGAAAAATGCAAACACAACTTTAAATTTTTTGAAGTGTCCCTGCATAGCAGCATGAAGTGCTTGTGCTACAAAATATATCTGTATACCACTGTGTTAAATGATGGTTCACTTAAGTTTACTAACATTTCTGGCCTATCTTCTAGATTCCTCTTCATGGACAATTTAGATCATCAACACAGTGATATCCAGATATATATATTGAAAATGAATAGCTGTGCAAATAATCTCGGAAATCTAAAATGACTGTCATAAATTTGAGCTCAAATAAGTCTTTCGTCATGTAGATTTTTGTGCTGAAAGAGAGAAATGGTAGTCTTTGTTTTGTGGTCAATTCAGACTTTCTGATTTCAGAATTTATTGCTGAGAAACAAAATCTTGGATTCTGCAAAAAAATCAGTGTAAAAACTAATTTCAATCTTTCTATTGATCCGGATTCAGGGCATTATTTTTAATTTCACAATAATTTTGGTCACTTGGAACAACACAAAAGCACATGTTTCACACCTAGGGTTACAGTTATGAAGAAAAGAAAAACATCATCCAGTAGCCCAAAATTAAATATTTTTTCTTCATTATAAATCTGAATTGCGATACTCTACCCTATTACTATCAAAATCATATTAAATAGGGTTGAAAATCTTGCATTGTCATAGCCTGCCCTTATACTAAATTCAAAATTTTATTAGTAGGTAAAAAATTTCTGGATTGTCATAATCTGAAATATACCAGGTCAGATAATTGTAATGTCCCCTTATTAATCTTATCCTAGAAACATAAAATGCACAAGTTAGGACATATAATTTATCTTTACTAACACATCATTTTGCTCATGTAAGTTGTCTTGAAGACCTGCACAATATCATGTATTATCAACCAAGCACATAGCTCCTTGTTCATGATTGAATTAGACCATTTCAGATTGCACATTTTAGTATACGATAAATGAAATGCATTATCATCTAGTGCATAAACTAACATAATCTGATGTGACTTGTTACTCTGATCAGAATAGATCTTCGCCTTGTTTCCTCTTTCCTAGCCTCATTGGATGGAAGGATTACTGTGCCAAGGGCGCATGAACGGTCTCTAATGGGACTCCCTCAAGGTTTCCTACCCATCTTGGGACTGTCCACCAATTGACCGAATTACCAGCCTTTCCCTTCACAAACTCCCTATCCTTAGTCAGTACTAGCGAAAGGGAATGTGGGCCCGAAGTCTATTCTCCTAGTAAAGTCATCACCGCTTAATAAGACACAATAATTGCTGGAAGCAACATTATTGTGGCTTTGACCCAATCCATATTGCCTTACATTGTATAGTAAATTTAATAAATTGGCATGTATGCTTTATTGATTGCACATTTAATATGTATTAACTCACATAATATATTTGATGGGATTTGCAGTTCATCATTGATTTGTGCTTACACAGCCATTGATTTTAATATGCTATGAAACTGTGACTACGTTGTATTCATTCATGCTGTATGTACGAGTTCAGTATGTTGACACATATATATGTCTATTAATTGCAAAACGTCTTTGTGCCTTTACTTATCATATTACACTTAATTGGATTCATAATTCAATGTAGATCAGAGTGTTTATAATCATTTACTGCTAATGAGTCTAGTTCGATATGGCTTAGTTATTAAACTGAAATCCTCTGTCATAAAAACTCATATTGGTTTCATGATCCTCAGTGCTACCCAAACGTTGAGGATACTTACCTCTGAGCGGCGGCTGGCTGGGCTTTCTCAAACAGGATATTATGTAACCCGATTTGGTTTTCTCTCCTATGCAATGACCCAAGCACGTGTTCTACAGACTCTGGCGCGCCTCCCGTGTTTCCACCGATCTACTTCTCTTTCCATGCGATGATTGCTTCCCCATTATCCATACTCAGGTCTTGTTCTTAAACGCTTGTAGGGACGCGTCACCTGCTGTTGGCTGACCATTCGGAGGGGACGCAACCTTTTCCTCAGTCGCGTCTCTTTATCAAAGACCGATCCAAGATTAATGTGAAGGGGCTTGAGATCAAAACGGGGATTTAATTAAGTTCGATATTACTTTTCTCAAAGTCGTTCACAATGATAATAAATAAATATTTCATTATTTTATTATTTTATTATATCTATTAGAAATAGGATTAAAGTCACCTAGTATAGTTTACATATGGCTTATGCCAATTATTAGGACAATTTTATATGTTATCTGTTTCTCATATGCATATGTACAAATTTGAGGGTCATGACAATAATGAACAGAAATATAACCCTTTGCAATCCAATTTAATGATTACGCACAATACATATACACAGCAGTGGGAAATGAACAGGAATAGATTTGCTTCACACTCAGACCAGAACATAAATAGATATATATATAACCGATAACAACACAGGAAAATACTACAGGACCACAAAGCCACACTTGATCAATGCATCTGAGTAATGAATAACCAGCCAAGTCAATACCCCGATTTGAACCACCCCTTAGATGTTTGCGGACTTATGAAGTACCAATTTTATTGATATAGAGAGACGGTCTTATTGTGACCTTTTCACACATCACCCCATTCAAATGGGGACCCCCTAATTTTCGCTCCATTCGGGTTTTGGCTTGGGTTTGTGGGTCTATCTCTCTCTGTCAGTTCTTTCTATCTGGTGATGTACTTGTCCTTTGACATGGATTTGAATTTTGACTTAAGTCTGGAGGGCTTTCTGATGAATTAGGGTTTACATTCTTCAAGCTATTTTGAGGTCAAATTGAGTTGGTTAATCAAATTCTGAGCTTAGCACTACTGTTAAGATGCTTCGGGCAGGCTCCCACTGAATTTTCACTAGATTCTCATAACTTGCTATTTTTATAAGTACCAATTTGGGGATTATTTTCTTGGGATTTTCAAATTCTGACGATTGCATTGCACTTAGAACGCTGTGAACTACCTGCTTGCAAAATTTGAGCTGAAACAGACAACTTACTATTTTTAGCAATTCTGCCTTCGAAGCTATTTTTAGGGTTTGCATGTTGGACTTTCAGATGCATGTCTGGAGATTCTTTGTGGGTTTTTCGAGACCTTTGCAGTGATATAGCATGCAAAACGAGACGATGACTTTCAGTGATTCACCCTTCAGAGGCTATTTTTAGGGTTTGCATGCAAGATTTCTCAACGCATGTCTGTATAATCTTTCTAGGTTTTCCGAAAGCTACGCAACGAGGTAACATGCAAGCAGAGTTGATCACTTTTCAGAAACTTGCTATTTTTAGCCAATGCTCGCATGTTGATCATTTTTTTGGGTTTCTTGAGATCTCTCAGGCAGTGTAACATGCAAGCTCTTTCGGCAGCTGATTGATCACTTTTTCAGACACTTACTATTTTTAGCAGGATCACTTCGACAGCTACCCAACACTTCAAAATCACGAACACTGCGACATGCAACAGAAACAGGGTCAAACGGAGACCATTTGAGCAACATGCAAGTCAGATTAGGGTTTCCAGCTTTAGGACCCAAAATGAGGGGTCAAACGCCAGAATTTTCAAAAACCAAGGTATCCCATCACAATTAGTATCTTCCAAAGAACCTGCTGGTAAAATTTGAAGGCGATCTGAGCACTTACTATTTATAGTAAGGCACTTCTGAAACAGAGCTATAAATAGCAGGTCAGCACGAGGCACCAGTGTGAGCACGTCAAGCAAGTGATAAGGACCCCACGGTGCAAATTTCAGATCAAACGGAGTTGCAAAGATTCAAAAAAATCAAGCACTTACTATTTTTAGCATGTCCATGCAGAGAAATTAGGGTTTCCTAAAAAGTAAGGTGAAGCAGGAGGGTCACATAGAAGCAGTATCCAGTCATGATTGACATCCTTCAGGCAATCAACACATAAAGTTTGAGCTCATTCTGAATAGTTACTATTTTTAGTAAGTTACTAAATATAGTAGGTACATGCAGGCATCAAGCGCCAGCAGCTCAGTCACGTCACGAGGTTTGAAACAAAGCAAAAATCAAGCCTTTTGGAGCTAGAAATCAGCTTGAAATGCAAAAATTGAGAAACTTTCTAAAAATAGCAAGTTAGGGCAAGCTGAGGGCATCATGAACAATTCGCCCTAAGTCAAACAAAAAGCTGGAAAATTTTCAAAGTTATGCAAATTGGAAGCTCAGGGTCCTAAATGCACCCTTGAAGTTGAAGATTGCTAAAAAAAATTCTAAGTCCTCAAAATTAGAAGCTCTGGGGTCAAAATGCGCCCAAGGAGAGGAGGGGTGAGTTGGAAAAAAATCTAAGTGTGGAAAATTTGGAGCAGACCCCCTCATATGCGCCTTGACTTGAAGGGGTGAGTTGGAAAAAAATCTAAGTGTGGAAAATTTGGAGTAGACCCCCTTGAATGCTCCTTTGACTTGGAGGGAGACTTAAGAATATCCTAAGTATTCAAAACTTGAAGTAGGCTCCCTTGTATGCGCCTTGGACTTAGAGGAGGCCTTGAAAATTTCTAAGGCATGGAAATTAGAAGCTTGACACTCCATATGCGCCCAAGGAGAAGAGGAGGTGATTGAAAGTTGACCAAGTGTTGTAAATTGAAAGCTCAAGGGTACATATGCGCCCAAAGAAGAAAGAGGAAGCCTTGAAATTTTTCTAAGGCAATAAAATTTGAAGCTACCCATGTGAAATGCGCCTTACCTTGCATGGATACTTGGAAATTTTTCTAAGTGTTATAAACTTGAAGTAAGACCCCTTGTATGCACCTTCACTTGGGTAAGAGTTAGAAAAGTTTCTAAGGCATTTAAACTTGAAGTAGACACCTCTATATGCGCCTTGACTAGTAGGAGGAATTGGAAAATATACTAAGTCTAGCAAACTTGAAGCTCACACATGAAAGTGCGCCCAAGGTAAAGAGAGACCCTTAAAAAAATTTCTAAGTGTTGCAAATTGAAAGCTGGACCCCCTAAATGCGCCTTCACTTGGAGATGGATGAGAAAGTTGGTTAAGTATTAAAACTTAAAGCTTAGACCCCAATATGCGCCTTGATCTTGGATGAAGAGTTAGAAATGTTTCTAAGGCGTGTCAACTTGAAGGAAGCACTCCTATATGCGCTTAGGTTGAGAGAAGATGGTGGCCTTAAAATTTGACTAAGGCATTAAAATTTGAAGTTCAAGGTGTCAAATGCGCCTAACCTTGAGAAGCGAATGTTGAAAAAATTTCTAAGTTTGAAAAACTAAAAGCTTGAAGGGTGATATGCGCCTTCACTTGGAGATAGAGTTGGAAAATATTCAAAGTGTTGAAACTTGGAGTAGCACCTAGCAAATGCGCCATTAAAAAAATGCAAGGTACTTGGAAATATTCTAAGTATTGTAACTTGGAAGTAGAAGGGATGATATGTGCCTGGCTTGAAGAGGGTATTATCAAAGTTAGAAAAATTTATCTCTGGCTTGAAGAGGGTATTATCAAAGTTAGAAAAATTTATCTAAGTGTTCAAAATGGAAGTGTGACCCTCCATATGCGCCTAGAGGTTTGAAGTTAGGGGAAACATTTTATGATTGGAACCTCAAAATAATAAATACGCCCAAGCTTGTGATTGAATGATGGAATTTTCATAGGCGTTGGAAATAAAATGAAATTTGTTCTAAACAAAAAACGCCCCATGCTGGAGAAGTTAAATAAAATTTGATTAAAATTATTTCCCAAGGAAAAAAAATCAAATGTCCCCCTTCAGTTAGACACATGAAATTTTGAAGTTGAGGAATATTTATCAAGGGAGAAATATTTTAAAAATGTTCTGGAAGGAAAATAATTTTGCCTTGTGAATTTTTTTAAAAATGCTGGAACTCACTATTGATGAAATTTCTCCAGGTGAAGTATAGATTTTTTTTAAAAGCGTTGATGGAGGAAATAAATAAAGTTTCTCAATAGAATAAAATTCTAAGGCGTTGAGATTAAATTTTAATAATAAATACGCCATTATTCAAGGGTGAGATTATTTTTATGCTGGAGTAATTTTAATTTCTCAAAAAAAAATGCTTTAGTCAACTGAAAGTGACTTGCAGTCAAGGAGGGAAATTTTAATTTTCGAACGAGGAAAGAATCTCCAACAATAGTAAATTCCTATGACAACTCTATGACGACTAAGCATATTCTCTCCCAAAGTGGAAATTTTCTAAGTAGTGGGGGAGTGAATTAATGACAACCGCTAAACCGGGCGCCTTCTTTCAGTTATATAAACTCTGAAGCTATTCATTTTTCTTGACAAAGTTGTAGAGTTGAAATTGTGATAGTGCTGAAAGTGATTGCTGAGTAAGTGAGAAATTTCTAAGCTGAGGGAATTATTTTTCTAAGTGCTAAAGTTGAGAGTGTTGAAGGTGAAGTGAGTAAGTGCTAAGAAGGAGAAAATTCTGAAGTAGGGGAGTTGAGCTCGATTTTTCGAAGTGCTGAAAGTTGTTGAAGCTCGAAGTTTGAATTTCGGTGTTATAATTCTCGAGGTTTGGAGTTGGTGGTTTAATGCTGAAGATTTTTATTTTTGAAGCTAACTCCACTTGCCAGCCATCTCGCAGTAATTTTATTTTCTAAGTTGGAACTGTAATGCTTGATTTTTTATTTTGTAGATGGTTGAAGTTCGAAGAGGAGATGCTGTCGGAACAAGCAAAGTTGCAAGCAGAGCTGGAAATGCTGAAGCAGGCAAAGAGAATGCCTCTAGGCAGGCAATCATCAAACAGCTGAAGAAGTCATTCATTCCTGAATCGAAGTTCGTGTCGAAGCTGGGAGGTTTGACTGATACAAACCTTGGTTCATTCAACGTCGAAGCATTCAAAAGAAGAATATACGGGCAAGGTGGTTATCCTCCATCAGTGACATCACACAACATCGTGAGGAGTGGATTGTATGCAGCTGTTGGTTTTCCACCAACAATTCAACGTCCTGAGCTGATAATGGAATGTGCAAACTACTACAGGCCAGACCACCGAACAATTGTTTCTTCAGAAGGCAAGTTGCTGGCCAACTTCACACCTAAGGCTATTAGTGAGGCATTTGGGATTCCAGCTATGGACAGAATGTTGTACAAGTCTAAAGAGAGGGCTAATAAAATGTATGCCTCATCTTTCGATAGGTGTGCAAAGAGAATCAACACAACATGGATGAGGAAGCCAAAGCCTCCTAGCGCCAAGTTGCCAAAGCAGATCATCTCAGAGGAGCTGAAACAAGAATACTGTGACTTAATCATGATGCTGAGCCAGGTGAATGGCAGCCCACAGGCGTATGCTTTTGAGCCTTGGATGTTCTTCTACATCAGTGTGGTGTTGGAGGGAAAAGAATATGTGGATTGAGCGAAGATGATCAGCGACAACATAGATGAACAATTCAGAAGCCTAAGGAGAACAAAGACGTTTTACATGAGCTCGTATGTCATTTATATGCTAGCTTGAATGACGAACTATAAGGGGCTGACATACCAGGAGCCGATTGGATGTGGTTCTGGTCAATTCAAAATCCATGAAGCTTGCAAGCAACTGCATTTGACAAGTACCTCCAACTTCAAAAGAGTGAACGATGCTTTCACTATGTATATCACAAGGACTCTTCAATGGAGAACGCAACAAAGAATATCCAAAGAAGCACAAAAGTTGATTGAAGAGTACGGGTTTTGGTTTATCCAATTCCCGAAGTTCACGTATATAAGGTTGTCGGGGTTCCATTCATATGCCTACCGACTGCCAAGATACCCCACAGATAGGATGGTGATGCTTGAAGTGTCTAGGCAACTCATGGCCTACGACAAAATCATAAGGAAAAAGAAGAAAGGAGGATTGCATTTCCCTATTGTTATGGGAAATTCGCTTGAGGAGTGCCCTTCTTTGCAAGCAGCCAAGGAAGCGGAGGATGAGTTACAATTCTATCACCTCACTCTACACACCGGCCGATAGGATTTTGATCCTCAACGGAAGATTGGGGTGATATAGGGTGAAGAATATAGGCAAAAGGCTCATGTAGAAGATTTTTGGCCAAATGCAGAAGATGAAGCTGAAATCCGAAAGAGGATGTTCTCCAGATTGCCTCTGAAATTGATCAAAGAGTGTGAGGTTGTCCAAGTTCCGGATCAAGTGGATGAAGATGTCAGCATTACTCACCCGGATTATGAGTCAATAAAGGACACACCAATCCCACCACCTGATTGGGCGGAGCCAAAAATCACAGACTTGGACACTTTGTCTATGCCTATCTTAACTTTCATAAGGAGTTGGGTGGATGGACATGTTCACAGGCTTAAGAGAAAATCAATTGCCCTCACATACATCCTCATGGGTGATCAAAGGCCACCAATGTCAATGAAGAAGAGAAAACAGGCCGCCCAAGCTATAGAGCCACAAGAGGAGGAACCAGTTCAGCCTGAGCCTCAGAGGACGAAGGAAGCATCACCCACGCAGTTGTTGGCTCACTCTTCTAGCGTACAAGAGGTGTCAATATTTGCAGGTCAGAGGGTTAGAGTAAATGAAGAACAAGAAATGGAAGAAGTTAACCAGCTATTGTCTAGGGAGCCTGATAGTCAGAGCGCTAATGCTCCGAGGAGTGCTGACCAGCCGGATGAAGGTGAAGAAACAGAAATAGATACTCACCTAGAACGTGCACTCGAGGCAGCTTTTGAAGACGAGGACATTATGGAGCCTGGAGTTCGGGGTCTTGAGGAGGATAGTCAGCACATGGAAATGGATGAGCCTCAGCCGAATGTTGCTGAAGAGGAACTTCATGAAGTAGAAGCAACAGAGGAGCAGCCGCTTGTCGTCTGCGGCACTCAACAAGACGTCCCAAATTGGCTCACCAGTGCAATAAGAAGGGATCAAGAGGACGACACTGACCCAGCAATAGAGATGGAGGAGCTCCTTAACATAATAAGTGGGTCACCTAAGAGGAAGAGAGCCAGAAAGTACTCCAGGATGGAAACAGATGAGTATGGTCCTTGCACTCTCCATGTTGCGGTTTCAAGGGAAGAATGTGATCTAGATGAAGTAATGCCTAAAAATTACATGGTCCCTACAATTGAATTGGGGCGCCCTACTAGAGCACAAGTGATCGAGGAAGCTGAAAACTCCTTCCAGGCACTGAAAGATAGGCTGCTGCGAAAGGAAGAAAAATACAAGACGCTGAAAAGGGAACATAGGGCATTAGTCGGGTATGTGCAACATCTAGCACGTCCATGTGCTCAGGAGAACCCAACGGTGGAACTTCCAGCTGAGCTTCCATGGGAATCAATCAGCGGGCTCAAAGGATGAAGAAGGCAATTCAAGAAGGAGACAAGTGGATTGGTGGTGTTCGTGTCGAGGCTGAGAGATTTATTGAAGATCTTGTCTCCTCTTTCCAGCATCCTCTCTCGTTTGGAGAACATTGAGCAGGCATGGAATGATACTCACATATTTCAAGATAAGACTATTCCACGCCTGGCTGCTCTGATGCATATGCCAATGCAAACTTTGGTTGAAGGAGGGGTGATACAGGCAAGAGATCGATATGATTTTCTAGGCTGGTATTCTGCTGTATTCACTGGCCAAGGCTTCTTTGACACGGCAAGGACAGAGTCGGCCAAGATCAGGAAGGCCATGGGAAATATTCAGGAAGGCATCTTCAACACGCTAGAGGCATTGTTCACAAAACGACTAACTCCCAAGGAGATGACAGTGGAGGGATTGAAGGGCAGATTGCAGCCATTCTTCTCTGAGATGAGAGTATTTGCTCAGGTGGACTTTGAGAATATCTCCACGTTCTCCACTATTATTCAGAGCACGCAAGAATCCATCGAGGCTTGGAGAAAATCTTGCATCCAGCAAGAGCAGACAATTGCTATCCTTGAGTACCAGCTTAATCTTACTCCGGCTATTTCTGAACAAGAAGTTGATGCAGTGCTGGCTCGATTTGTTGCTTTCGCGGTCAGAGAGAAGAACAATGGGACCAAGATCCTGGACAAGAATCTTCTGGAAGGATAGTGGACATTAATTGCCCATAGTGGTCAAAGGAGGAATATGCCATTTTTGTGCTCATTAATTGCACCACTCCTCCACCTTCTAGCGGTTTTTAGGGCAGAATCTAGTCTAGGGTTGATGTGGCTCAATCTAAGCCGTCCATTGTAATTTAATCTGGACCGTCCATTGAGATTGGCCAGCTATATAAAGGGGACTCCCCCTCATTTGTACATTATTAGACTAGAGATCAGAGAATAGAGCATAGAGAGACAATTTAGAGTTAGCATAGTTTCATTGCATAGCATAGTGAAGGAGAAGGAAAGTTTTCCCTTTGAGAACTTTGTAAGGAATTTTTGCGAAAACTATTGTAATAAAAAGAGTTTCATTGATGATGATTTTGTCTTTTGTTATGATCAACTAGCAAAATTTCTTCGTCCTTCAACTTCAAGTAGGATTAAAATTAGAGTGATTTCATTTTCATGCAAGTAGTTAGTCGTGGATTTGTGATGTTTGATTAAAGCAGCTTCGCTTAATCCATACCACTAGTAAGCTTGTTGATGGTAAGCTTTCCTTGTGTGGTCAACTGGAATCCTTTTTCAAACTTAACTTCGATTGTGATTCACGTGTTTGTATGCATCGTCCTAATGGTACTTGCATGTTGAGTTGTAATTTGAACACCTTCCGCTACTCCCTTGAAGATTGCACCAATTTTGTTGAAGTTGTCCAACGCGAGGCAAAGCAAAATCTGGTTGAAGTCTGCTGAAGTTAAGCTCCACACATCTTGCACTTAGACTAGAATTTAGGCTTTCTAAACCCTGCACACATTTAATTTCCGCACATTTCTGGTTAGTTTTAGGAGAACACGTACCTTAAAGCCGAATCATTCGTCTTATACACGAAAATCCCCTTCCGTCATTAACCTGTTGTCAACTGCCAAGAACTGGTGAACAATTGTGTAAGACCCCTCGTGTAAACAACAAATCACAACAAACCAACTGAGGGTATTCCATAGCATTTTCGGAACCTTGGAGTTGAACGTACGAACTTTCTTGCAATCTTAGCGTACGGGATTCTTTGATCAAGAGAGAATGGAGTAGCCTTCAGATACTTTGTTCTACTGATTGGTGCGGTCACAAAAATCACATCAACAGGACTCACAATACAAAACCAATAGTGTTTCGAGATAACAGTCGAATGCAACTTTGACCATCAAACATATCAATCCATCACTGGAATAACAATTGCAGATTATGAACGAACAACACCCGAAATTCCCTCACGCCAACCCAGATCGCAAGGTATAGCGATGGCTAACACTTTATAGAGCAGATCTTATACTGTCTGCAATTCTGAGGGTGCGCGACTTGCACTTGACTAGGGTTGTGTCATGTAGAGTGTTTAGAAAACTGTAGGATGTATGCAATAGTGTCAGCACCCTTTCAGTGGCGCTTAACCCTTCCACGATGCTCAGGGCTTGCCATATCTGTGTGATCCGATTCAAGGAGTAATCGATGCCACTAAGTAATAGGTTTCCCCAGACCTTCAATGGATTTGCAATGTATCACAGCTAGTCTTGATGCCTAGTGCAAGCCTAGAGGCTCCGCCAGTTAAGTTGAGCCAAATCGCTAATCCTCCCCTTGTGTATCACCAGTTGAAACCACCTGAAACAAATGATGAAAATTAGCGAATAGATGTTGACTTGAGAGCGAATGGGAATCAAAGCTCCAGGGAGGTTTCTATCTCACCTGGAGGTGGCTAGCAGGTGGTTTTCGTCTCTTGCAACTAGACATTCTATTCCATTCATCTACCATAATCAACTCAATGAAAAAGACTCACAATATATATGCATCAAGGGTGCCTTCCCAAATGGGTCAGCCAACAAGTAAAATTCAAATTTAAATGTTATTAAATAATAATGTAAATTTATTTTATATTTTAATTTTATTTTAAAAATTCCATATTAGTGTTAAAAAACACTTTTCCCGCCAACTGAAATTGGGACCTCCTTAACGTGCACGGACATGACAGTCCTCCCCGCCTAGATATTGCTTGCCTTCAAGCAACCTCAAATTCAAATGCTTGAAGATCTCCACTCCTTGTTAGTTTTAGGATCAGAAATGAAATAAGCAGAAATACAGAATTATGAACAATAAGACACAGCAAATACCCTGGGAAAACCCTCCTTGAGGGAGAAAAACCCAGCCACAAATATATCACTTATATATTGAATGAATGAGCAGAAATCTCCTTTACAACTTGGCCAAACACTAGGCCAATTTGATGCAATGATGATAGCACCTTTACTTGATGCGAATATACAACCAATTGTATTTTCTCCTTAATGTCTATCTCCTTGAAGCAATATGCCAATCTGTTGTATGAATGTGAACTCCTTGAAGAATGCGAAGTTATCTTGAATTAAATTTAATTACCAAATGAGAGGGAGTCGCCTTGTATATATACACATTGAGGTGTCTTTTCATGAAGGGTCGGCCTGTTACACAAGAGAGACGACTTTACAAAAATGAGGCGACTTATCTTATTGAGTCGGCTTCAATAAAATATAAATTATTATTTGAAATGAGAAGACACTTCACTTGGGTCGGCCTCAAATAAATAAGTAGTAAGTCCGACTTGCTTTATTTATTTGTTTAACATTTATTATTTAAATCGGGTGAAGGATAACACCCACCGCTATAACATTAACACTCCCTCTTAGCTAGGGAGGTATCCTTCCAGATATCCATGTCATGGAGTCTCTCAACATGACACCCACAATGGCTACACCCATTTGTGGAAAAGAGTTTATCACGGAGTCTCTCAATGTGATATCGTCATGGAGTCACTCAACATGATGTCCACCATGGCTACTCCCATGTGTGGAAAGGAACATGTGCACAAGTGCCCATCACGGAGTCACTCAACGTGATGTCATCATAGAGTCTCTCAACATGATGTCCACCATGGCTACTCCCATGTGTGGAAAAACACAAGTGCAAAGGATTCATCACAGAGTCTCTCAACGTGATGTTGTCATGGAGTCTCTCAACATGACATCCACCATGGCTACTCCCATGTGTGGAAAGAACGACATCTCCGTCTCAGAGATGGACAAGGGCTTTCACCTCATATTTCTCCGTCTCAAAGAAATATGCATTATAGCAAATATCACTGATGTTGAGTCTCCCTCTCAGCAAGGGCGACATTCTCCACTACTCCAAGCTTGTCCCAAAAATATACAAACTTCACTCTGGCAAGGGGCTTGGTGAGAATATCAATCATCTGATCATCAGTGCGAATGTACTTGAGTTGAATTGCTTTCCTTAGCACCATATCTCTAATATAATGATACTTGATCTCCACATGTTTAGTCCTATCATGAAACACTGGATTGATAGAGAGCTTCACACAACTTTGATTATCACAATGAATCACAGTTGGCTCCAATGTTTGACCAAACAATCCTACAAGGAGCTTTCGAAGCCACACTACTTCTCGAGCTGCTACACATGTTGCAATAATTCAGCCTCTGCAATGCTTAGTGCCACCGAAGTCTGCTTCCTGCTACACCAAGAAATCATGGCAGACCCCAAACTGAAGCAACATCCAGAGGTGCTCTTCCTATCAGTTACACTCCCGGCCCAATCAGAATCAGTATAGCCTTGTAACTTCAAATCCTCAAAGGAAGTATATCTCAAGCCATATCCCACTGTGCCATGCAAGTATCTCAAGATATGCTTTGCTGCAACTAGATGAATTTGTCTTGGTTCACACATGAACTAATTGAGAGCGCTCACCACATAACAAATGTTTGGTCTAGTATTGACTAGATACATCAATGATCCAATCAACTGTCTGTACATTATGGGATCTACCAAATCTAAACCAGGTGCAGAGTCATTCAACTTCTTCAAGTTTTTCTCCATAGGTGTAGACATGGACTTGCAATCCATCATCCCAAATCTCTTCAAGATGTCTATAGTATATTTCCCTTGACTCAAAATAATCTCATTGGGTCTTTGCCACACTTCCAATCCTAGGAAGTAATGCATAAGACCAAGATCCTTCATCTCAAACTCGGAGGATAACTCACTCTTGCATTTGACAATGAGATACTCTGCACCAGTGAGAAATAAATCATCAACATAAAGGACCAATATCAAAGCCTCACCATCAATTACCTTGAAGTAAAGGTTGGAATCTGCATCATTCTTGGAGAAACCCAAGCTCATCAAATATCGATCAATCCTTTCATACCAAGCACAAGGTGCTTGCTTAAGGCCATACAAAGCCTTCTTCAATCTGCATACATGAAACTCCTTCCCATGTAACACAAAACCATCTGGCTGCTCAATGTACACTTCTTCAATCACACCATTAAGAAATGCAGTCTTTACGTCCATTTGATGTAGCTTCCAGCCTTTAGCTGATGCAATAGCAATAATAGTCCTGATAGATGTATATCGGGCAACAAGAGCAAAAGTCTCCTGATAATCTATTCCCTCCTTTTGAGAGAATCCTCTTGCCACAAATCTAGCCTTGTGCTTCTCAATGCTACCATCCGCTGCATGCTTGATTTTGAAGAGCCACTTGGAAGACACAACTAATTTCCCTTCAGGTCTTTGAACAACATCCCAAACATCATTTTTGATGATAGACTGATATTCTTCTGACATTGCATCCTTTCATACTTGCTGGTTGGATGCCTCCTCAAAACTGGAAGGCTTTGACTCAATGATGTGACTCATCAATGCTACATAGCCTGGAAACTTTTGTGGTCTCTTGCTTTCCCTAAAGGTGCCTCGAGGAGCTGCATATTGTTCTGCCTCTTGCATAGTTTGTCTAGCCCACAAAGGTCTCTTTCGACCTATAGCAATATCTCTTGGACCATCAGTTGGTTCTATGGGATCAACTGGGTCAATAATCTCTTCATGTTCAGTAGACTCCCTCTAAATCTCAAGAGTATGATCAGGAGATATGTCCATATCCTGAGTAGTCTCCCGTTGTTCACTATCTATCTCCATGTAAGACCCTTTAGATCTTTTGAAGGCTACTTCCTTTCGAAAGAGACATCCCTGTTGATCTCAATCTATTTCTACCCTGGAATGTAAATCCTGTAGGCCTTTGAATTCTCACTGTAACCTACAAATATTCCTTTCTTGCCTAAAGGTTCTAGCTTAGTTCTTTTATCCTTAGGCACATGAATATAAACAGGACAACCAAAAATTCTTAAATGACTAACCTCAAGTTTCACACCTGTGAAGGCCTCTTCAGGAGTCATGTTTCCCAAAATTCGATGAGGGCTACGGTTTTGAACATACACGGCAGTTCTGGAAGCTTTTGCCCAAAGGAAAGTCTGTAAATCTTGATCATGAATCATAGCTTTGGCTGCCTCAACTATGGATCTATTCTTTCTTTCGGCAACCCCATTTTGCTGAGGGTTATATGGAACACAGAACTCCCTCTTGATCCCTGCCTCAATGCAGAAATTACGAAAGCCTCCAGAAGTGTATTCTCCTCCATTATCAAATCTTAGAACTTTAATCCTTTTCCCGGACATGTTTTCAACTTGAGTCTTGAATTCTTTGAATCTATCAAGTACTTCTTTAGACTCCTTAGATTTCAAAAAGTAAATCCAAGTCTTTCGAGAATAGTCATCAATGAAAATTATATAATACCAAAATCCACTCAAAGATGCCACAGACATTGGACCACATAAATCAGAATGAGCAAGATCTAGAATTCCTTTTGATCTACTATCACTACTATGAAAGGGACTCTTGATATTCTTACCCAATGCACATCCTCTGCAAATGCCATCATGCTGCAGACTAAGCTTCGGTAGACCAGTAACCATCTTCTCCATAGATGGTAGAGCTCTGAAGTGTAGATGAGCAAGTCTCCTATGCCATAGCTCACTCGAACTGGTAGAGTCATGTAATAATGCTTGAACTAGACAAACAGAGAGTCTATATAGGCTCTCTTGACAAACAACAATCACACGAGTTGTTTTGATGTTAGAGTTCTTAGGCCAAGCAAGAACTTTCCCTTCAGAGAAGGCAACCTGGTACCCTTTGTCCTCCAATGCTGAAATGGAGACAAGATTTCTTTTGATTCCTGGTACAAACAAGACATCACTCAAATGAAGAGGGATGCCAGAATCTAGATGAAGAGAGGTGGTCCCAGCTCCTTTAACGGAATAACAAGCATCATCTCCAATTATCACTTGCAAGTTGGTTTCTCTTTCTACCAAGTCTGAAAGATGCTCCCGATATCCTGTAATGTGTCATGAGGCACCACTATCAATCAACCAAGTGTCACTGTTGGTTGGAACACTGCTTGAAAGAGCGGAGATGAATAGAAAACCCCCTGAGTTGTCTCTAAATTCCTTTTGAGGTGACATATCATCAACATCTGCAGTAGAGGCATGTTGCTTTGGTCTTGATATGCAATCTCAAGCATAGTGACCATATTTGTCACACCTGAAACATTGAATGTGAGAGAGATCCTTCTTCTTCTTTGGTTCAAGAGCAGAATCTGATTTTCTATCTCTATTCCTCTTGAAATTGCCTTTTCTCTCTTCTCTTCCCTTCCTTCTGGAAGTTTGAGTAGCAAGGACATGATTTTCTTCATTATGAGAGCTTCGTCCATTTCCTCTTGTTGCCAACCTAGATTCCTCTTGAATGCAATCACCTCGAAGATGATCAAACTTGGGCAATTTAGATCTTCCACTAATGCTTTGGATAAAGGGCTCCCAAGATTGAGGAAGACCATTCAAAGCCAACATAACCACATCTCTATCTTCAACTATATCTCCAATGGCGCATAGCTGATCTCTCAACTCAATAATCTTCATGAAGAAGGAGATGATTGAATCTCCTTTAGCCATTTTTATATGATGGTGCTATTGTCTCAAGGCAAGAGCTCTGCTGATATTGTTGATCTCATACAATCCTTGTAGAGTCTCGAACATG
The DNA here is from genome assembly GCA_007258455.2 of Sequoia sempervirens. Classification (NCBI taxonomy): domain Eukaryota; kingdom Viridiplantae; phylum Streptophyta; class Pinopsida; order Cupressales; family Cupressaceae; genus Sequoia; species Sequoia sempervirens. The sequence continues at coordinate 107,515 of VDFB02304146.1, read as the reverse complement.
TCTTTGGCTATCTTCATCTTGGAGATAATTGGTACAAGATGATCCTTCATGGAATCTATCAAGATCTTCCTAGCCTTAGTGCCATTCTTCTTCCATTGAATTTTCTCAGCCTCATCGGATGACTCAAGCACATCATTCTCCACGAAGTCTAGAAGCTCATTTTCTTCTAGTGCAATAAGAACTTTGAACTTTCAAGAGGTGAAGTTTGATGCACCATCAAGTCTATCTTCAACCTTGACTCTGTTCACCATCTTCGATGCTTAGATAGACTCTCTTATGGTGTTATGAAGACTTTGAGGAAGACTTTGATAGACTCTCTTCTACTGTCTGCAAGAATCAAATCCATGAAAGAGGTAACAGCATATCCATAAGTGTTTTGAAAGGGGACATACCTATTGACATATGATATATGGTGTTATAGCAAAACTCTCTCAAGTGTAACCACTTCACCCAAGCTGATTGCTGCCCTGTAACATAGTCTCTTAGGTACCACTCAATCCACTTATTCACTATTTCAATTTGCCCATCTGTTTGAGGGTGGCAGCTGGTGCTTGGGGACAATTCCGTATGAGCCAAACGAAAGAGTTTTTGCCAAAATAAACTGATAAATCTGTTGTCCCTGTCACTCACAATGTTCTTAGGCAACCCATAAGTCTAAATATCTCCCCAAAAAATAGATTAGCAACTTGGGCAGCCTTAAATTTTGAAGAAATCGCATGGAAATGAGCATATTTTGTAAACCTATCAACCACCACATAAATACAATCCTTACCTTGCACTTTGGGCAGATCTGTAATGAAATCCATGGAGATGCTCTCCCATTTTTTATTTGGAATGGGTAGGGGCTGCAACAAACCGGCAAGAAAGACATGCCAGGTTTTGTTTTGTTGGCACATCAAACACTCTCTAACATGCTGCGTTACATCATTTTTTAGCCCCTTCCATGAGAAACACTCCCTTACTTGTTTGTATGTCTTGTAGAAACCCGGATAACCAGCAAGAGGTGTGTCATGACATGCCCTCATAATCCTCTCCTAAACCTTTGATTTTGGCACAAAACACACACGGTTTTTGTAGAGGATGAGATCTTCAACCACCTTGTATCTATCATCAAGCAACTTCCCATCTAAAATATCAGTAGCAATGGAATCCTTGGCATATGCAGCTATTATGGCAGCCTTCCAATCAGCAGATATATTAGACATAAAGCAAAAATAAGGCTTCCTAGAGAGTGCATCAACCACCACATTGTTCTTTCCCTTCATATACTCAATATCAAAATCATAGGCTTAGAGTTTGCTTACCCATTTTTGTTGTCTATCATTCAAATCATGCTGATTGAGGAAGAACTTGAAGCTGTTATGTCATGTCCCCCGAAATTGTAACACCAAAGATATCAAAATACAAATACGAAAAAATTATTAAAATACAAATATATAATTATAATTATCATAGATAATATTATAATTATAATATTAATAATAATTTAACCATTATTATCTACATCATGATTATCATAGAAACTCGTTATAATCACAAAATAAATATTTTAGAATAACCCATATTATAATAATAAAGCTGATTATAGCAAAATATGTAAAAATTATAAGTATCATTCTAAGAAACCATAGTAGAAAACAAATACTAAATAAAATAAAAAGAATACAAAATACAATATACAAATATAATATACAAAATACTAAACAAATACAAAATATAATATACAAAATAAAAAGGACGAATGACTCCCAACTTAATAAACGATAGTTAGGAAAAAGCAATCAAACATTAATAAACTGATTCCCAAAAGGCAGCACATAAAGGCACGATTCAAGTCAAGACCTTGACCGGCTATAAAAAGAGATCAATATCAATCCAAAAGATATCGGTGGGGAAAGTCAAGAAATATGGAGGGAAGTTTTGCTGCAAGGAAAGGGAAAAATCACAGTATAGGAAAATATTCTGTAGAAAGCATCGTAGGATTCCAAGAAGACTCCTCTGCAGCTTGTGTATGGGTATTCGTAAGATTGTCACTGAGAGAAAGGAATACAGGCAGACAAATAGATAAGTACTTCATGGATCTAAAATAATTAAGTTCATAAATACATTAGTGTTGTGACCTTTTCACACATCACCCCCTTGCAAATGGGGACCCCCTAATTTTTGCTTCGTTTGGGTCTTTTGGCTTGATTTTGGTTGGTTTTCCTGTTGTCTCTCTTATTTTGTTTGTCTTTTTGGGGATGTGCCCATCTGAATTGAAATTTTGGCTAAGTCTGTAGAATTGGGGTTTGCACTCTTCATGTTAGTTTGAGGTCAAATTGAGTTGGTTAATTGAATTATGACTATTACACCGTGCTTAGAGCACTTTAAGCTATCTGCCTGCAAATTTTGAGCAAATTCTGACAACTTGCTATTTTTAGCAGTCCGAGCTTTGAATCCAATTTTGGGGTTTGCATGTTGGACTTTCAGATGCATGTCTGGAGATTCTTTGTGGGTTTTTTGAGACCTTCGCGATGATGTAACATGCACAATGAGATGATGACTTTCAATGACTCAGACTTCAGAGGCTATTTTTAGGGTTTGCATGCGAAGTTTTTCGGTGCATGTTTGGAGAATATTTTTGGGTTTTCTGGGACCTACGCAATGATATAACATGCAAGCCGAGATATTAACTTTCAGCAGTCTTGACTTCGGAGGCTATTTTTAGGGTTTGCATGTTGGAGTTTTCAACGCATGTCTGGATATTCTTTATGGGTTTTTCAGGAGCTTCGTAGTGATGTAACATGCAAACCAGGATCATGACCTTTTTGCAGAGTTGTCTTCAAAGGCTATTTTTAGGGTTTGCATGTTGGACTTTTCAGTGCATGTAAGCATATTCATCATGGGTTTTTCAAGAGCTACGCAGCAAGGTAACATGCAGGCAGAGTTGATCACTTTTTAGGAACTTACTTTTTTAGCCAGTACCCGTATGCAGTCCAGTTTGCTGGGTTTTTCTGGGTTTTGTGAGATCTCTCGAGTTGTGTGACATGCAAACACATCCGGTAGCTGATTGACATGCAAGTCAAATTAGGGTTTCGAGCTTCGGGACCTAAAATGAGGGGTCAAATGCCAAAATCTCTTAAAACTAATGTATCCCATTGCGATTAGTATCTTTCAAGGAGTCCATTGGTAAAATTTGAAGGCAATCTGAGCACTTACTATTTATAGTAAGTCACTTCTCAAACAGACTATAAATAGCAGGTCAGCACAAGGCACCAGTGTGAACAAGTCAGTCAACCCACGAGGACCCCATGGAACAAATTCCACGTCAAACAAAGTTGCAGAGGTTCTGAAATTAAGCAATTGCTATAAATAGTAAGTCACCTCTGGAAATGGGATATAAATGGCAGGCCAGCATAGATGATAAGTGTGAACGCAACAATTACCTCACAAGGGTCAGGGTCAACCAAATTCAGGTCTTGAAAATACTAAGAATCCATGGAAACCACAAAAGCACCAGAACTTTCTAAAAATAGAAAGGTTGCAAGGAGGCATGAAAATTTGCCTAAGTATGAAAACTGGAAGCAGAGGCTCTCAAATGCGCCCTTGCCAACAGAGGAGAGAGCTAGAATTTTTCCAAGGCATGTAAAACTGGAAGTACACCCCTTCAAATGTGCCCAAGGAGGAAGGCTGGTGGAGAGAAAAGTTGATGAGTCTTGTTAAAACTTCCTGTTGACCCCCTCATATGCGCCCATCTTGGAGGAGGGTGGAGAAAAGTTTCTAAGTTGTTAAAAATTCCTGCACACCTGGCCAAATGTGCCCAAGGTGGAAGGTGGTGATGAGAAAAATGGCTAAGTCAAAATAAAATTTCACCTCCCCTAGTGAAATGCGCCCACCACACAAGGAGGATAGAAGAAATTTTTCTAAGGCATTAGAATTCCACCTCCCCTATTCAAATGCGCCCACCTTGCCATGGAGGATGTTCAAAAAAATTCCTAAGTATTGAGTTCCTCCATTACCTATCAAATGTGCCCAAGATGAAGTTAGCTTAAGGATGAGAAAATTTCTAAGTATACAAGTTCCTCCTCCACCCCTAATATGCGCCCAGATGAGAAGATGACTTGAAAAAGTTTCTAAGTATGCAAGAATGGAAGTAAGCACCTCCAAATGCGCCCTTGGCTAGAGTGAGGGCAAGAAATTTGTCTAAGGCACACAAAATTTGAAGCAGCATACCCCAAATGCGCCCAACATAGGAGGTGGCTAGAAAAAAATTCTAAGTCAAGTGAAATGGAAGCATGACCCCCATAATGCACCCTAGCAAGGAAAGATGTTGGCTTTAAAATTTTCTAAGTGTGAGGAAATGAAAGTAGGCACCCTTGAATGTGCCTAGCTTGAGGAGGTGCTTGAAAGAAAATTCTAAGTTGCGAGAATGAAAGCTCAATACCCTAAATGCGCCCAAAGTGAAAGGTGAAGGTGAAAATTTTCTAAGTATGAAAAGTGGAAGTAGCCCACCCCAAATGTGCCCTGGCTTGAAGGGTTTGGAAATTGGCTAAGGCTGGATAAAATTGAAAGTACAAGACTCCAAATGTACCCTCAAAGAGACAGGTGATTTAAAAAAATTCTAAGTCATGGAAAATGAAACCACAGACCCTTGAATGCGCCCTTGACAAGATATTGGCTTGAAAATATTTCTAAGTGTCACAAAATGGAGGTTGACCTTGCCAAATGCACTCAAGATAAAGAAGCTGAGAAAAATTGTCTAAGGTGTTGGGAATGAAAGTTGGCTTAGGTAAATGCGCCCAAGGTTGGAGAGATAAATAAACCTTAGAAATAAGTATTTTTCAAGGGTAAAGAAAAATTAAATGTACCCCTTCGCCTTATACACATGAATTTTGCATTTTCTGGGGGGAATTTTCTTCTGGGTACTAGAAATTTTCAGTAAGGAAATTATTTTGAAATCTTCCACACCTCACTGGAGATTTTAAAGTGAAGATTTTTACTCAAATGCCTGCTTGATGAAATTTTCCAGAGGAAATAAAAATTTTCTAGGGCATAAATATCAAGGTGTGTAAAATTTTGTAAGGCATTAAAAAAAAAGGAAGAAGGGATAAGGTGCACCCAGGCTCAGGATGGGTTGAATTTTGTCTAAGTCATGGAAATAAAAGAAGACACCCTTAAGAAATGAAACTCAAGACATTAGGACCCTAAGAAAAGATGAAGATATGATGAGAGTGAAACGATAAGATGAAAATGCATCTCTTAAATACGTCCTTGAGGAAGATGAAATTTGTCTAAGGCATTGAAATATGAAGCACAAATGATATGCGCCCTAGCACACAGATGTTGAAAGGTTATGAAGAAAGCAAAAGTTGGCTAGAGAAAAACAATGAACCCTATCAGATCTGGAGATCACTCAGACCTTGGAGATCAGAACATAGAGATCAGGTAAGTAAAGTGAGTTTATACTATAAGTGTTTTAATGCTCTTCTCTTTATCTGTTTTGCAGGATGAACGGCGGGACTAGAGCACGATGACTTGAGGAGATGGAACAGATACTCCAAGACTACATTTCAACCTCGAAAGAAGAAAAGTTGCATGTTGGAAGAAATGGCTAAGTGTTGGAATAACCTAATATACACTCAATTCAGAGAGGTAGATGGCAAGGAAGAAATGCTCGAGTCCAAGATAAGAAAATCCTTCAGGATCAGGGGTGGAGAAATAATGCAGTTCAGAGTTAGAGAATGTCAATTGAGAAGAAAATCATCATCGAGCAGTTGTCGCCTTGGAGTTAGACCGAGAACATGCCTACCATACCCTTTCAAGAAGTTGAAGCCATGATGATCAGACTCATCCAGTTTGCAGTCAAGAAGAAGAACAAGAACAATGCAAATGCGTTTCCAGACAGGAATCTTCTAGAAGATGGTGGACATTAATTGCTCATTTATTACTCCACTCTTCTTGGTGGCAGTTTTTAGGGTTAGGGCTTATATGGCTCAATCTAAGCCCTTCATTGTAATTCAATCTGAGCCATCCATTGGACTGGGCCAACTATAAAAGGGGCATCCCCCCTCATTTGTACCTCATTAGATTAGGATCATAGAATAGCAGAGAGACTGATAGTGTAGCATAGATTGGTAGGATAGTTTGAAGAAGAAGGAAAATTTTTCTTTTGAAAACTTTGTAAAAAATTGTTGTGAACACTCTCTCAATAAAAAGAGTTTTTCATTGATGATGATCTCGTCTTTTGTTGTGAGTAGCTATCAAGGTTTCTTCGTCCTTCTGATTCGAGTAGTAGCTTAAAGTAGAGTAAATTTCATTTCATGCAAGTAGATGCTAGTTGTGGAATGTGGTGTTTGATTCGAGCAAGCTTCGTCTATCCATACCACTAGTGTGTTCACTGATGGTGAATTCGCCTTGTGTGGTCAACTGGAACATTGTGGACTTAACTTTGATTATGATCTTCATGTTGGCATGCGTCGTTGTGACGGTGTCTCCATTGTTGAATTATAATTTGAACATCTCTAGTTACTCCCCTTGAAGATTGCACCGGTTCCATGGAGGTTGTCTGAAGCGAGGCAAAGCAGAGCCTAGTTGAAGTTTGCAAGAGTTGATTGCCATGTCCCACGCCTTAGAGTAGAGTAGTACCTTCTTAGGCCCTGCAACCTTTTAAATTCAGTACTTTCTAGTCAATTTAGGAAACAAGAGCTTTATAGACAAAACCTTTCGAGCATTCAAATTCCTTTCTCCGTTGTTGAACAATTTTGTTTGTCCCCTTGAAATACCAGCAAATCACATTGAGCCAACTGAGACTATCCACTGCATGAAGGAACCTTGGAGTTGAATGCATGATCTTTCTAGCAATCTTAGCATGCAGGAGATTTTGTTCAAGAGAGGATAGAGTCGCCGTTGGTAACTTTATTCCGTGTTGGTGCAGTCACGAAAAACACATCAACAATTAGGAATTTAGATAATGATAATTTATACATGTTAACAATTGATATATATATATATATATATATAGATTCAAAGATACATCATAGGTGATGTACACATACAATATATACATGTTAATATATATACATAATATATTGTTTATGATTATCCAACAATGATGATTGCTGTAAAGAACCAAGGAACATGGATGGGATGCAATAGGAATCATAGTTGGAGAGAAATAAGACACAAAGAATATATATTGATAGAGATCCAATCAATCATAGAGCAGCCAACAGAGGTAAGTATTGCATATGTTGAGTAAAGGTTAGTAATTACTTTGTAAGAAAAGTAGATATCAGATATATTAATAATTTAAATTGAAGTTAAGACTTATAAATATATTTAGGTATGTTATGCTTTACAAATATATCTAAATATATTTTGATGGATACATATAATGAGAAATTGAATGACATGTTGGTAAGTAATAAATATACATATATTGTGGTGATTGACAAATACAATGTATATATATAAATGGATATTATTTACAATTATCCAATAATGATGCTTGCAACAATTATTGAACCTTATAAGTAATTATATTCTTTAATATAAGAATGGATTTTTTAGCATACTCACTTTCACTAATACCCAATTGAGAATAGGGAGTTTGTGGAGGGAAAGGCGGGTAATTCGGTCACTTGATGGATGGTCCCAAGATGGGTAGGAAACTTTGAGGGAGTCCACTTGGAGACTGTTCATGCCCCCTGGGCACAATAATTCTACCATCCTTCACTAGGGTTAGGAAAGAGGGAGAGGCAAAAATCTATTCAGTACATAGATTAGGGTTAATCCCAAAAAGGGGACATTACATGTTATGATCCATCTTCACCGCAAATTTTCCACAAACCAAATACTATCTGAATTTGGCTAGGGCATGCATAATAGCTAGCATCTCCTTGTCGTAAATAGAGAAGGCCTTTTTTGAATCCTTGAGCTTCCTACTCTCATATGCTATAGGATGTATATTCTGCTCAAAACCGCTCCAATGCCCTTTCCTAAAGCACCACACTCAAGTACAAAAGGGAGTGAGAAATCCGGGATAGCCCAAACAGGACATGAACTCATTACCTCCTTTAGCTTATCAAAAGCTTGTTGCGTTGTAGGGCACCAAGAGAATGCCCCCTTCTTTGTCAAGTTGATCAATGGAGCTGCAAGTTGTGAAAAGCCTTTAACAAACCTCCTATAGTAGCTGCATAAGCCCACAAACCCCCTCAACTGTGACAAGTTCCTTGGCCTAGGCCAATCCTGGATTGCCTTGATCTTCTCTTCATCAACACTAACCCCTTGAGCACTAATCTTATGCCCCAAATACAAAATTTCAGTCAAACCAATCTCACAATGACATCTTAGCGTGGAATGAATGTTGCTCAAGTATGCCAAGCACCTCATCAATGTGTTTCAAGTGATCCTCCCATGTCCTACTATAGATCAAGATGTCATCAAAGAAAACCAAGACAAATTTCCTCAATTGTAGAATAAATACTTGATTCATACATGACTAGAAGGTAGCAGGGGCATTGGTCAACCCAAATGGCATGACCAAGAACTCATAGTGCCCATAGTGACACCTGAAAGTTGTCTTATGCACATCTTCTTCCCTCATTCTTATTTGATGATACCCTGAATGCAAGTCAATCTTAGAGAAATATACTACTCCATGAAGTTCATCTATCAACTCATCGATCCTGGGAATGGGATAGCAATTTTTCATTATCGTCTTATTGAGTGCTCTATAGTCAATGCACATCCTCAATGTCCCACCCTTCTTCTTGACCAACACCACCAATGAGGCAAAAGGGCTAGAGCTCGATCGTATATGCCCCATGTCAAGTAACTGTCAAGTAATTCCTTAATTGTCTTCTCTATCTCCTCCTTATATCCTTGCGGATGATAGTAGGGTGTAGTGATGATTGGTTTGGCCCCTTCCTCAAGCTCAATCGCATGCTGAAAACCCCTCTTCGAAGGTAGACCATGAGGTATATCATCAAAGACCCTACTATAACTCTCCAAGATGGGTTCGATGTCAACATGGAAGGTCTTTCCTTCTTTGGGAGGCCTTGTATCCGTGATCAAGCATTCGGCTGCCTAAGCAACTTGATCTCTACGCAAGGCCCTCTCCATAAGCTTGGCTGACACCACCATAGGGCCTCCATCGGAAAGGCCACGGAGGACTACCTCCTTCCCATTAAATTTAAACTTGAGCTCTATCGTTTGATAATTTTGTGTGTATTCTCCAAGTGAGTGCAACCATTGCACTCCAAGAACCATCTCAATGTCACCTATGTTGATCATATAGAAGTCATCTCTCATCTTTTGCCTGCCAAGAGTCAAATTAGTTGTTGAATCCTTCGGTTGCAGGGTAGAGTGTAGCCATCAGCCACTATAACATTGAATCCTACAAAATCCTCTGTCTTTAATCCCAATTTAGCCACCAACCTCTCATCAATAAAATTATGGGTAGCCCCACTATTAATCAAAACAGTCACTTGTTGTCCCTGTAAGACTCCCTTGACTTGAAATGAATGATACCTTGGTGCTCCTGCTAGGGCTGCAAGTGTTCCTCCTAGACGCCCCTCCTCTTTAGATTCATGCTCTTCTTCAATCACAGCTAGTTCTGGATCAGCAACTTCTTCTTTGGAGTCTTCATTTGAAACTACCTCAATGTAATGTATATGACCCTTCCCCAAACAATGATGACCTGACTACCATGGCTCCCTACAATCGAAACATAACTTCTTTCTTCGGAGCTCATTCTTGGATATGTCCGATTGGTTGGGTTTGGGTGGTACCAAACTTGGAGGAGGAATGTCTCTTTGAGGAAACTTCTTGGTCACAATGGGAGGTGCTTTGTTGGAGTATGATCTGCCCTTAGTTGTTGAATCTTCCAAGTTCAAATCTCTCCTAATGGCATCTTGTAGTGAGCTAGGATCAAATGCCTTCACCAAACCTTTGAGGGGTTCAGATAGGCCTTCAACAAAGAGGACTATGAGTCTTCTTTCTGTCACATCTAGAACCATCACTGCCAATCTCTCAAACTCGGCAACATAATTCTCCACTTTACCTTCTTGACTCAACTGTGCTAATTCCTGAAAATAAATTTTTGCGTCCTTCCTATCAAATCTCTCTGCCAACCTTTGATTGAATTCATCTAGTGTTTTGATGGAGTCGTGCCTTTGTGTCACCATACCATGATACCACCATTCATGGGCCAAACCCTCAAGATGTAAGGTTGCAAATTTGATGGCTTCCCCTTCATACATCAGATTCAAAGAGAAATGTGTCTAATTTCTTCAACCAAGCCCTTGCTAATGAACTCGATCCGTCAAAAACTGGAATGGTGATCTTACCCAAGCGATATTGGATGTCTTTCCTATCTTCATACCTTCTCCTCCTATGCCCTTCTCTTGTTTGTCATGAAACATTGTGAAGGTCATATCTCTGCGAATGGCTGCACTTAGAGCATGATATTCATTGTGCAACCTAGCAAGATCATCCTCTTTTCAGGTGGTACTTCTAGTTCATTTCTTGCCTCTTTGTCCAAGAATTTGGTCTTGAAAATCTTTGTAGAGGCTGCTGGTCTCACCACCCTTGAACTACTGCCCTCAATATCATTTTCCACAATCCTACCAGCACCCAGTTGTTGGTTCAAACCTCTCAACAACTAGACCATTTCCACCATGGTTTCCCTCATGTTGGATTGGAACTCTTTGGACTCCTTGACAACTATTGTCCTTCATCTTCTTTGTCACCCATGGCTTTCTTCTTTTCTTGGAGATGATACCTCAGTTCCCTATCGCTCATGAAAGGGTACATAAGCTAGTAGGATGCCAAGCTCTGATACCACTGAAATATACCAGGTCAAATAATGAACAAAAATATAACCCTTTGCACTCCAATTTAATGATTACGCACAATACATATAACCAATAACAACATAGGAAAATACCACAAGACCACAAAGTTACACTTGATTAATGCATCTGAGTAATGCATCTAAAAAACCTGCTAGATGTTTGCGAAATTATGAAGTAGAAATTTTACTGATATGAAGAGATAGACTCACAATACAAAACTAATAGTGTTTCAAGATAACAATCAAATGCGAATTTGACCATCAAACAGAGTAATCCATCACTGGAATACCAACTACAAATTATGAATGAACAACACCCAAATTTCCCTCACACCAGCCCAAATCGCAAGGTATAGCGATGGCTAACACTTTCCAAAGCAGATCTTATACCGTCTACAATTCTAAGGGTACGCAACTTGCACTTGACTGGGGTCGTGTCATGTAGAGTGTTTAGAAGCCTGTACGATGTATGCAATAGTGCCAACGCCCTTTCAATGGCGCTTTCCCCTTCCACGATGCTTAGGCTTGCTGTATGTGTGTGATTCGATTTAGAGAGTAATCGATGCCACTAAGTAATAGGCTTCCCCAGACCTTCAATTGATTTGCAATGTATCACAGCTGGTCTTGATGGCTGGCATGAGCCTAGAGGCTCCGCCAGTGAAGTCGAACCAAATCACTGATCCTCCCCTTGTGTATCACCAGCCAAAACCACCTGAAACGAATGATGAAAATTAGTGAACAGATGTTGACTTGAGAGCGAATGGGAATCAAAGCTTCAAGGAGGTTTCCGTCTCACCTAGAGATGGCTAGCAGGAGGTTTTCGTCTCTTGCAACCAGACGTTCAATTCCATTCATTCAACATAATCAACTCAATGAAAAAGACTCACAATATATACACATCAAAGGCGCCTTCCCAAATGGGTCGGCCAGTAGGTAAAATTCAAATTTAAATGTTATTAAATAATAATGTAAATTTATTTTATATTTTAATATTATTTTAAAAATTCCAGATTAGTGTTAAAAAACACTTTTCCCGCCAACTGAAATTGGGACCCCCTTAACGTGCAGGGACATGACATAATCCACCCAAATACTAATTTCAGAACTTTATTAAAGATGGTTTAAAAATTCTGGATTATCAGCAAAAAAATAATTTCAAAATTCTATAGAAAAGGGCAAAAAATGTGGCTTCTCATACTCTGTCCAAATATAAATTTCAAAACTTTATTAAGAAGGGTAACCATATTCTGGACTGATATATTCTGTCTGAATACTAATTTTGAAATTTTAGTAAAAAGGGCAAAAATTCTGGATTGCCTTACTCAACCTCAATACCAATTTCCAAATTATATAAAAAAGATTGAAAAAATGCGGATTGTCATTCTCTGTGCAAATACGAATTCCAATACTATTAAAATGGTAAAATTATTCCGGATGCCATTTCGAAATTTTATTACATTAGGGTTAAAAAGCGTGGATTGCCATACTCTACTCGAATACTAATTTCAAAATTCTATTTCAAGTGTAAAAAATAGTGGATAGTGGTCCTCATCCGAATACTAGTTCAAAATTCCATTAAAAAGGGTAACTTTTTTTGACCTTAGCATACCTGTCTGTTCTTCGTCATTGCGTTCTTTCGCTTCAGCAATTTTGAAGAAACAATATTCCACACACTCATGGTAAGGGTTTGAAGCATTTATACAATCAGGGTGAACTCGCCTGTCTTCTCTCGCCATTTTTGACCTTAGCATACCTGTCTGTTCTTTGCCATTGCGTTCTTTCGCTTCCGCAATTTTAAAGAAACAATATTCCACACACTCATGGTAAGGGTTTGAAGCATTTATACAATCAGGGTGAACTCGCCTGTCCTCTCCCGCCATTTTTGACCTTAGCATACCTGTCTGTTCTTTGTCATTGCATTCTTTCACTTCAGCAATTTTGAAGAAACAATATTCCACACACTTATGGTAAGGGTTTGAAGCATTTATACAATCAGGGTGAACTCGCCTGTCCTCTGCCGCCACTTTTGACCTTAGCATACCTCTCTGTTCTTTGCCATTGCGTTCTTTCGCTTCAGCAATTTTGAAGAAACAATATTCCACACACTCATGGTAAGGGTTTGAAGCATTTATACAATCAGGGTGAACTCGCCTGTCCTTTCCCGCCATTTTTGACCTTAGCATACCTGTATGTTCTTTGTCATTGCGTTCTTGTCGCTTCAGCAATTTTGAAGAAACAATATTCCACACACTAATGGTAAGGGTTTGAAGCATTTATACAATCAGGGTGAACTCGCCTGTCCTCTCCCGCCATTTTTGACCTTAGCATACCTGTCTGTTCTTTGCCATTGCGTTCTGTCGCCTGTCCTCTCCTGCCATCATTAGCAGCAACCCACAATTTTTCTTTCGAACAAACAAAAAGAAAAATAGGCTCTCTTAAATCTTGCCTGTGCAATAAAATCATGCACTAGAAGCCTGCGTTATCTAAGTGGGTAGTGGGTAGTAGCAAGTATGCTTGATTTAGATCTATTCGAATAAGAGATGAATTGAATCGAGCGTGGTTCGATCAGCCGACTTCATCATGCTTGAGACCATGAAATTGTAATGCACATTCAATACAAAGGGCTGGAAAAATATATGTTTGTGTACCAAAAAAAAAAAAAATTATTTCTTTGAAGCTAGGAATCATTTTGTTTTTGATATTGCTATCAGAACGCCTCAATATTAGATTATATGCGAGGAAAAATGAGCTTTTCTTCGGAAGGCGTGTACTATATGAACTTTCGAAGTTCATTTTCCCTACGGACGGTTGAAAAGAAATGAGAGACCCTAGTTGACACTAAAAGCAATCTCAGCCGTCCATCATTTTTTGTCATTTTTCAGCTGTTTTCCACCATTTTTCGGCTGCTTTTCACCGTTTTTCCCTGCTTTCCCCGCCGCTACCGACCGTCTTTATCTTTTTCTGCCTTTTTTAACTGTTCTTTTTCCTGGTTGACGCCTACCATCCACGAGAAAATAAATCTTGTTTTGTTTGCACTTTTTATTTTTCCCCGAGATGAACTTTCGAAGTTCATTTTCCCCACGGACGGTTGAAAAGAAATGAGAGACCCTGGTTGACACTAAAAGCAATCTCAGCCGCCCATCATTTTATCGTCATTTTCAGCTGTTTTCCACCGTTTTACGGCTGCTTTTCGCCGTTTTTCCCTGCTTTCCCGCCGCTACCGACCGTCTTTATCTTTTTCTGCCTTTTTTAACTGTTCTTTTTCCTGGTTGACGCCTACCATCCACTAGAAAATAAATCTTGTTTTGTTTGCACTTTTTATTTTTCCCCGACGTCGGAAAATTTTCTAAACTCATTGGTTGTTCTCACGCCGGGAAAAAAACATGTCAGAAAAAGTCTAATGTCATTTAAATGTCCCTCGCTGTAAACTTTGGGATTTCTATTTTTTTAGATTAAAAGTCCAATGAGCATGCGATTAAAGTGAGGGCAGGGCCATCTAAAACAAGTTTCATTTTGATAAAGGTGGTAATAAAATTTCACTTTGATCGAGTTTATTTAAACTAAAATGTGGGAGAAAAAAGCATAATTATGGTTAAATTTGTCTCCTCACAAAGTTGATTTTTGAAAAGAATAATTATAAAAAATTAAATGTATAGTGGGATAGTTGTAAATATTTTCCCTCAATTACTACTCTAATAATAGGTTTTAACATTACCACATCCTTTCTCTTATAAAATATAATAATTAATTAGTTTTAAATATATAATAACTAGCATATATATATTATTTAGTTTTTAATGTATAATGTTATATTATATAACAATATAATAGTTAATACATAAATAATAAATATAATATAATAATATAATAATAATGACATAAATATAATAACATAATAATATAATAAAATAATAATTAATAAATAAAATTTAAAAACAAAATAATAATATTATTCTATAATTAAAAAAAATTAAATTAATCATAATATTAAAATCATTTTCTAAATGACCTACCAATTGATCTCATATACTACACAAATGTGTGCAAAAAATAAACCAATTTTTCCCTAATTGACCTTCCACACCTCTTTGGCGTACCCATTGCACAAGGTGCCATAGCTAGTTGTAATTAAATTAAACTTTGATTTGATGAGCTAAGAATGAAATACAAGTGAGATTTAATTAAATGAGAAAAAGAAAAAATTGAGAATGAATAGGGAGTTTATTTTTTAGTTTTGGTTTGATGTGGATTCTTATTAATTTGATTTATTGATTAGTTAAAAAATAATATTAAATAAAAATTTAGTGGTATTATAATAGAGATTAGAAGATAATGAGATATATTTATTTATATTTTAGTTATAAGATTAGGTTTATTTGTATTCTCATAAGGTTAGGAATCAATATTAGATTATATGCGAGGAAAAATGACACTTTTCTTCTAATTGTAATTAAATTAAACTTTGATTTGATGAGCTAAGAATGAAATACAAGTGAGATTTGATTAAATGAGAAAAAGAAAAAATTGAGAATGAATAGGGAGTTTAGTTTTTAGTTTTGGTTTGATGTGGATTCTGATTAATTTGATTTATTGATTAGTTAAAAAAATAAAATAATAAATAAAAATTTAGTGGTATTATAATAGAGATTAGAAGATAATGAGATATATTTATTTATATTTTGATTATAAGATTAGGTTTGTCTTTTGTTGTTTTTCATTTATATGATTTGCTCACCAATGTTTAAGAACATGGTGGTTTTTGAAAAAATATTATTAAAGGCATGTTATAGATAGAGGGAAGACAATTAACTTCCTTGATAGTGGTCAAGTCTTATGGCTAATGTACAAAGATGTAAATGTTAATGCAATAAATGTAATTGAGACTAATTTGAGATTAAGATTGAAAATTATGTGACTGTGATTGAGTGCTCTTGCAAATATTTTGTCCTAACAATTGATGATAAATTTGTTCTCCTAATTGACCTAGGATGATGTCCTTAAATACAATTTCTAGATACATAATTCAATATCTTTGGTACACAATTCAATGAGCAACAATCATTTTAAGGAAGTTGGCCTAGGAAGTAAGATATTTGAAATTTTAAACTAGGAAGACTAGGTCAAGAATAAGACAAGTGCAATCTATTTTAGGATGGAAAACTCTAAGGAATGGATTATATTGTTATAAGATGAGGAATGGATTATACTGTTATAAGATGATGAGAGTGTATTTGGGTGACAAGTTTTGGGTTAGAGTTAGTTAATACACCAAATGAGTTGAATTGAGTGTTAAGGCTATTGGATGCTTCTCAAAAAAATTGTTTATGGTTCTTGCTACACATTCTTGACATCCATGTCTTGTTAGTTCAATGGTCTCATTTATGTGTGTTGTGCCCTAGGGTGTTGGATTTTCCTTTGTTGTCTCCTTGTGTCTTGCTTAGTGTCTTGGGTTATTTTTCCCTAGTGACTTGTTTCTCTCAGTCATGACCTTTTAAGTTGTTATTTTATGTATTTTCCATCATTATTAACTGGCCCCATGACAAAGCTCTTTCATATCGACATGTGTCTTCTATTGGTTACATCCTCACTTGTTGATGGTGCGTCATTGTATATCATTTCCCATATTGTCTTCTTGACTATGGTGTCATGTTGTTATGTTATGTGTTAGTTGGTGTACACTCAGTTTGTCTAATCCCCATTTGTTTATTTATACATACACATGACAATTCTATATTTTTTTTAATCCTTTGTTGCCAACTAGTTGGCCCTACATCTCTAGAAGAACAACGCACTACACATGGAAGCATTTTATTGCATCATATTAGATTTGTACATTGACAAGCACATTTCGAGCACTATGATGCCCTCTTGTTGATATGCAATGAATATTGTGTTCCATCTTCATTGATTTGAGTGGTTTTACTTAAAATATTATTGAGAGAATTTATCATTATCCTTGCACTCACGAACCTATAAATCTTGTGATTTTTCAAGATAAATTAAGTCATGCACACATAAGATTTGATTGCATGGTGTTTATTCAAAACCAAATACTTGGTAGAATATATTAGCTAATATATTCTTTTAAGACAACACCATATTAGTATGACACTACCTAGTTTTATCGTCAAACTCTTATTTTCATGAATGAAAATCCCAAGCTAAACACTACTACAACAATGGTAGCTTGAGAAATAAGATTAAATAAAATACAAATTAGTTTAATTTTCAGCATACACTAAAGTTCTCTACTTCTTTAAGTATTAGTTATTATTTATTCTTTTTTTTTTATAAAACTACTATGAAAGGGTAGCACTCTTCATTAAAATTCAGAAAAACTTTTACAGGGCAAGACTCATATGTCTTGTTTTTTAACAGCATAATAAGACCCATACCCAACTCAGTTAACCTTCCCACTTCTACCTCAGAAAAAAGAGTTTTATGCTTTATAACATAGTTAAAGAAAGGTTTGAGACCTCTCTTTATTTTTTAACACAGCTTTATCCAATTTCTTATTCTCCTTTAGCCTTTCTACATTCACTATGTCACATATTGTACCTCGCTCAAGGTCTTTATCAAAGTCAAAAATTGCTTTAACTACATCATCAACCATATTATCTTTCAAGTAGTGCACACCACATTTTCCAAAAAAAAGCTTATCAGTGTGGCGTCACGAAGGTGACCAGAGTTCAAACGTCTTTCACCAATGACACTTTTTAACTAATCCTTTATCTGTGGTCTACTTGCTTTAAAGAGCCTTCTTATTTGTGCATCGCCATCTTCCGTACACTAGTAGAATTTGGCAAATAAATGACTACATGACTAAAAAAATTAGTCATGACAACTAAAAATGAGTAAATTCTAGTCATTTTCTGTAACACAACTATAAATGACTAAATAAATGACTAATTTGATCATCAGGTAAAAAACACAACTAAATAATTAGTCACACAAATAAAAATGACTAAATATTTAGTCACACAAAAAAATAGACAATATGATATTAAAGTGGGTAATTAAAAAAAATATTTCATTGGCGAGAGTGGGAAATATTTCAAAGTCGTAGAGAGGGAAATTTTTTGGATGAAAAATAATTTAAACAAAAGAAACCCTTCATCCTGAACTGATCAAGAATTGACAGAGAAGAGTCATGGCTCCTCACTTTGTAATTCCTGATACTCTCAAAGACTTGGAAGATGTGTCGAACGAAGAAGACTGCCTCTACGCTCAAGACATTGTTGGATTAAACATGTTGTTGCCATCAAAAATAGATGAGCTCATCAAAGATTGGATTCCTATACTTTTTCACTATCTCCAATAATTTTTGAAAATTTTCAAGTTCTAGCAACACCCATTTTGTTGAAAATGAGCAAATACAAGTACAACAAACACAGTATTAGTGGGTTATTTCAAGTAAGAAGCAGAGTTTTGGCTTTTTCTGATAGTCTTTTCAATTTCCCCCTTTTTAAATCCGAGGAGGGAACATATCTGATTTTATACTTTTCTCATAAACACATCTCTCAAGTGATTCAATCTTGCCTCACTCCCATGAGAAACGATGTTGAATTTTAGTGCCCTTTAGATCATATTGGTTTGTCAGACCCAACAAAGTGTCTAGAGTCTAGACAATACACTGCTTATATCTTTTCTGCAAAGTGTGATCCTTCCAATTGTCTTTTTTAGTGACACCCTTTGCTACCCATAAACTCTTCCCAACTGTACTACCGTAGAGAGAAAGTAACAAACCATAAATGAATTAAAATAATAAATGATTGAAAAAAAAAACCCACTATAAGAAAAATGTGAAAGGATTGAAAATTTAACATCTTATTAGCCCAAAGAATTTTGGGGTTGTTGAAATCCCATGTTTACTTGCTTACTCGGTTGTTTCAATAGCCATTTAGATTCACATTGAAATCATGAAGCTTGGTTTGGTTGTCTTGATTTAGGGTTTCCTGAACTTATTTGCAATTGCTAATATCACTTTAAACACATCTAGTATCATTACATCATGACAAATATCAAGGAAGTGAGCTCTATCTTCTATTTCATTTTAAGCTACATGGCTTACAAAGTCCTTTTTCAGAAGATGACGAAGACAAGGGCAATCCATTAGCTGTAGTAGACTATGTAAATGATATATATAGGTTCCACTGTGAAACAGAGGTGTGTTTTTGCTCTTTTTTAATGTATTGAATGGATGGAGCAAGTTTTCTATATAAGTTGAGCCTTCTACAATTCTTTTGTTCTCTCTAGTATTTATATGATATGTGTTGTAGCACAAAGCATGGACTAGTTCATTCCTAGATGATGACAGGTATTTGGGCATCCATTTACTTGGCCCTTTTCCATGGAACAAAGATAGCATCAGTTTTAAATTGCATTGATCTCACCATCGAATGAAATCTCATCTTAGCTCCTTAGTTGTGTTCCTTCAGACTACGTGTTTCATCAACCTGACATAAATGAAATATGAGAGCAATTTTGGTGGATTGGATCATTAAGGTCTCACTTTTCCATATGTCTGAGTTATATTGGATCTTTCTTCTTTCTCAAATATGTCATTCTCTTTAAGTTTCAATAATCAATCTCATTTGTTCCTCTTTGTTGTTTAGATTCATTTGGAATTCAAGCTCATGCAAGAGACGTTGTTCCTGATAATCAACATTCTTGATAGATATCTCTCAAGACAAACAGGAGAAAGAAAGTCATTAAAGCTTGTTGTAGTCGCTGCCATGTTTGTGGCATGTAAATATGAGGAGATCTCTATTCCTCTTGTTGAAGATTTTATTTACATTACAGAAAATGCTTGCACAAGAGTTGAACTTTTTCAAATGGTATATACAGACTCGATACATTTTAATCTCAAGTTCCAAAATTGAATTAAATGCCCATAGTTCATGTTTTGTTTAATATGGTTTATCATACTAATAAATCATGTTGCATTTAAACTGACTACAGGAGAAATCCACCCTAAATAATCTAAAATTTTCTCTTACCCTTCCAACTCCTTATGTGTTTATGAAGAGATTTCTTAAGACAATTGGATTAGATAAATATGTAAGTCTTTTTTAGCTCAATGGAGTAAGATTGATATTTTATTTTTTACTATCTCAAATAATCTGACTGTAGGAGAATTTTTTTTTCTATTTTTTAGTATCATTACATCAAACATACTCTCTTGTTAAGGGATTTCAATTCATCCAACCCTCAACCAAAGGATACTTTATCAAAAGCCTCATATCCAATTTTAGCATCATGCTTCTAAATATAACGATGCTTTCATCTCATTCTACTTCTGACAATACATCTCTATAGGATTAGATAATCTCCTATCGAAATGTGCTTAAAATTTACACTTATATTCTTTTGACAATTGTTTTCATTGAAGAAGCACAACCTGAGTAGCCTGGCAAGCATATTTTATTTAATATGAAAGAAATTTTGTGTGCTTTATATGAAGTGAGTGAAATATTGGTTACATGAGGTAAATATTGTAATAAGGGTGCTTGTCATTCTCTAATAGACGTAAGGAAAAAAATCCTCTTAGAGACACACAGATAAGCTTTCATGACTATTCTTTTGGTTAGACTATCACTCATCATTGCTTCCCACGTGGTCAAAGTCACTACCCACCTTCTATGGAATGCCATATATCATGTAAGACCCCTATGTATTGTGTCCCATGTTTATCCATGCATGGCAATGCCCTATGAGCAAGCTTGTCATATTGTCATTTTGTCCATGTTATCTTCATGAGGTTCTATTAGGGGAATATGATTGTTATTGTGCTTTATTTGATATCTTGCCTTTTGGACCATGTTTTTCTCTTGACAGTAGCTTCTTGCTCATTTTCCTTGTTTACAAATACTTCTTCTTCATGGACTATCACCCTCCTATAGGCTGCCTTTTTTATCATTCATTTCTTTTAACCAGTGTCTCTATCATGCAAATACTGCCCAAACACTATCTTAAATGCTATAGGTTATGTTTTTCATGGAGTCTCGTGATACTTATTTTCCATCCATGCATGGGTTGTCTCTTTATCATAGTCTACTTCTACATGACTGTACCCTATCACTAACTATCTCTTGTTTCATGTTCACTATGATCTTCTATCATCTATTTTCAGTGGTCTCTACTCCATATACAAGGTATTTCCACTTATCATTTAGAAATATTTGCCCTCTTTCTAGACTTTCACAAGGAATGTCATTTTTCAATATGATCATTAAAAGGACATTGTCACTCTAAATTATCCTTTGATACTAAACTATGCATGCTCCTCTTTATACTATTGTCACTAAATTTGTTGCTTCTCTTGTCCTTTATCATGACCCACTCTTGCTCTTGTTTCATGTCATCATCTATTGTCAAAAGAAAAATGTATTTTCATAAAATCTCATGTAGTTGCTAACCTCTTAGGCATGTCATCTGCTTGGTATTGTCATTTTACCGTCACAGGGTACACCATACTGGCTCTAATTTTATCATCTTTTGAGACGCTCTATCATTTACTTCATAAAACTTGAGGACTATCATATCTCATAGCCTTTCCTTTATACCTTCCTTACTGCCATAAATATTAGTGACTATCTCTACCCATTTTATGCTTCTACAAGTCCATCCAACTTATCAAACCTCTTTAGACTGCCACCTTTCAAAACATGTGAATGTCATTCATTATTCTTCTTATGGGTTACCATTTATTCATGTTATGCCTTATATCCTTCAATGACTTATATCCTTTTGTTGGTCACCTCTGAAAGAACATTCAGTGACTTTTATTCCTAAAACGTTTTAGGTTTTTTATATTGCATGAGTTTCTATCATGATGAGTTTCTATTAGTGATTGGATATCTGATGTAGTGCACATTATTATAGTGCAATCCTAATTTTCAGATTGTTTCATTTAGCATCACCAATATTCTCCACAAGAACATTGTCCCTCTTTAAAATGATGGAAATGGTTCGCATCTCTCAAAACAATTTCTCTTGCAACAATCTTGGAGATGAATTTAGATGCAGTGTGAAAATCAAAACATACTCGAAGGCTCTTAACATCTCTAATAGTTGTACCAAGGGCCATGTTTAACAAACCAAATGCAATTGCTAACTTTTCACTATGGTGGCAAATAAATGATTCTTTTTTCTTATATTCCAAAGCATTAAGTAAAATTCTTGAATTTGGAAATACCTTGTTGCCTTCATTTTCCAAGCCAATTTCTCCAATATAGACTTATTGGGTGTCACCAATATAGAAGATAGTCACCAATATAGAAAATTTATGCAATCATCCCACAAAATCTTCTTTATTCCAAGTCATCTTGAGTTTTCCTATGGAAATAATGTTTTTACTATGTGATTATGAGATCAACAAATCATTGAGCTTTGCACCCACTTTTCTAATGTCAACGTTGCAAGTTTCAAGATTTTTCCTTATATTTCCATAGGTATTGCTTTAGTCCTCTCAAAGTTATGCATTCATGTGTCATTTGAGAGGGTAACTCCATAAAGGTTTTGTCACAATTGAAGAGTAATGCATTGTCTTATGTCCATCATGAAAATAAAAAGGGTTATTATGGGGCAATTTGATAGGAAATGAGTAGATCCCAAAGTATGCTATAGGCCTTCATAGTACAACCTTGTTCATGATAGAAGATTTGTGTTTTGTGACATGGAAATAATACATTGAGTGATTGACAGACCAAGGATAGTGAACTATGTAGGAATATATGAAAGGGAAGTGATCAAGCATCTGCTACTAAGGCAAGGCCAAGAGACACAAGTGGGTAGAGATCTTAAGCACAAGTTGGTGACAATCAAGATAAGGAATGAATGTTAAAATATAGAGCATAGTCCATTAGAAATAATTGGATAGTCATGAATGTCAAATGCTCATTAACAATGTCAAGGGGCAGTGACTTCATCTCAAGAGATAGTCATTTAAAATACATGTCAGGTGGACTGTGCAAAGATAATTGAAGGTAGTGAAAAGTGACAAGTGCAGTGTCAAATGAAAGAGACAACCACTTCTTAAAACTAGGGACAATCATAATAATAAGTTTAACATTCACCATAAAATGATGGTGAAACAATAATGTAAGGATAGTCATGATAATGTTTAGTGCAATAATCATGAATGCAGAGTTTAGGATAGCCTTGGACTATTAAAGGCAATCATAGGAAGGACAAGTCATGACTATCCTCAAGGATGAGTGAGATTTAAATATAGTCATACCATCATGGTTGTCTAGACATATTGATAGTAATAAAGATTCCATGAGATGCAGGACAATAGTAGATTATAGTAGCAAAGTCGTGAACTGTTTGATAAAATACTATGGTAGACATGTATGAAAAATGTCGTAGCATAGACAAGGTAGTGAATTGTTTAAAAAATTGCCTCAAAGAAATGTGGTCTCATGGAATTCCATGACAAGCTAATGCAATTGGCAACTGCTCCTAGTTATTAGTTATGCAATGTGAAGTAATTGCATAACTGCTTCTAGGTTGACTTTGTAATAAACTATATCGTAATTGAAATTTTATCATCTATCACCATCTAGTTATTAGTTATGCAATATGAAGTAATGTTTTGAGTTTGAAATATGTGCAATGCAATGAATGTAATCAGCGATATAAATATAAACTACAAAAATCTATTTTCTACAATTCATTAGTTAAACTCTTTATTTTATTTTGTATTCTATTAGCTTATTGAACATATGTTCATGTGGGGAACAGGCTAAGATAGGCATGACTGCAACTTTTGAAGGTGAATTACAGACTCTTCGTGGGTATGTCTACTAGGGCAGTTGCCACTACAACATATTGCAAGCCTATTTTTCATACTGCTTCATTTAGCATCACTAATCATCTCCTCAAGAACATTGTCACTGTTTAAAATGATGGAAACATTTTGCATCTATCACAATAATTTATGTTTAAAAAATCCATTTTGTGCATATCCCACAATCATTGCATTCCAAGAGATGACATCTCTTTGATCCATTCCATCAAACAGTTCACGTGCCTTATCTATACTTCCACATTTTGCATACATGTCTACCAGAGCATTTCCAACTATAATATATGACAAAACTCCCCCTTCCATTATGTTATGATGGATGCCCATACCCTGTTCCAAAGCTCCCATTTTGGCACAAGCAGGGAGGATGCTGGCAAAGGTTGTCGAATTTGGCTTTACACCTACTAATTGTATTTGCTTGAAAGTTTCTAAAGCCTTTTCAAAAATTCCATTTTGTGCATATCCCGCAATCATTGCATTCCATGAGATGACATCTCTTTGAGGCATTCTACCAAATAGTTCACATGCCTTATCAATGCTTCCACATTTTGCATACATGTCTACCAGGGCAGTTGAAACTACAACATCTGAAAAAATTCCTCTATCCATACATTTCAACCTCAAAATGTTCAAGCACAACATCGATCATCACATCCAAAAGTAAAATCACATCATCCCCGCATCCTCGCGCACACACAAAAGTTCCTCTATTGGGATGTGCGGAGATCCTACAATCCCGCATCCTCATGCCTTAGCTCCTTGCGGGGCTACGAGGGAGCTTGGACTGCAATCACACAAAAGTTCCTTCACAAGAGATAAGTAGGTGAGGCAACAATCACACCAAATAAAATACCCAACAAATGCCTTCCCTGAATTTCTACCACCCTGCGACAATGACTGGAGAGGCTGGTGGGTATGCGGGATGGATGTCCATACCCTATTCCAAAGCTCCCATTTTGACACAGGCAGGGAGGATGTTGGCAAAGGTTGTTGAATTTGGCTTTACACCTACTAATTGCATTTGCTTGAAAGTTTCTAATGCCTTTTTCAAAAAATCCATTTTATGCATATCCCGCAATCATTGCATTCCATGAGACCACATTTTGTTGAGGCATTTTTTCAAATAGTTCACATGCTTTGTCTATGTTTCCACATTTTACATACATGTCTACTAGGGTTGTTGCCACTACAACATCTGACAAATCTATCCTTTATGCTTCGATGGATTTTTATACCCTATTGCTAAGCTCCCATTTTGTCATAGGCTGGGAGGATGCTAACAAAGGTTGTAGATTTTGGCTTTAGAACTACCAATTTCATTTTCTTGAAAGTTTTGAAAGCCCTTTCAACAAACACATTTTGTGAATATCCTACAATTATTGCATTTCATGAGATTACATCTCTTTAAGGCATTATGTCAAACAATTCATGAGTTTTTTCTATGCTTCCACATTTTGCATGCATGTCTACCATAGAACATCCTCCACAACTAATAATGCAACATCAGATTCAGATAACTCCTCAGATAACAAACAATCCCAACTAAATAATGCACCTATCATGGCTAGAGTTATGTTGCATGGACTTCCAATTATTGTTTTATTTCTTGAAATTGTGTGTTGTATTCCTTCAATCTTTGTTTGCATTGAATAGTTGGTCTCTATTTTAGCAAACTCGAAAGTTTCATTTGTGTGTTTCTTTCCTTCAATATCTAAAAATATCATTTGCAAGGCATGGTTGTTAATAGTCCGGTGTATGTATTTGAGTCAAAAAATAGGCACATAATCATTTTCATTTATGCAAAATCCCCCTTAGTATCTTATATAGTGTGCATATTGTATAACTTGTCTATAGTTTTTGGTCTAGGGTTAGTTTAGCTTATCTTTTTTTATGATCTTGTCTATCAAGTCCAACAATTGTTAGTTTTTTATTGATAATGTTCTATAGATTTTTCATTATGGTCTAACTAGGAAAACTTTTAAAAAATCATTGATCAAATACTGAAAACTGTATTTTTTCTTTGTAGGTCCTCTCTTTATTGTTTGCAATAATCCTTTGTATCATGGTTTCACCCACAAGGAACAATTATGATAGTGATATGACTATAAAAGAATAAGAGGGCCTTCTCAAAAGGCAGTGATAGTCATTTGAGGTTGAGCAACACTTAAAGACCCATGGATGATAGGGTTACACTGAGAGCCATAAGTAGAAGACACTGGAACGTTTGAAACAATATAGTGAGAAGAGTGTGAAGAGATTGGATAGTTTCAATCTGACCTAGAAACACAAAGTGAAGGTCCTAATCAAATGGCATCATGACAATGAAAGTGTTTCCAAAATAATTATGACCATGGTAGAAGCACTCCTCAAATTTGAGTGAATATGTTTGCAAATAAGGATGTATGATAGTGAGGATTGAAAGGACAGTTTGTGAAAGAGCTTCTAGCTATGCATGAAGAAAACCTACAAGTGACTGTCAAGGGGCAAAGATTCATGCAAAAGACAGTGATCATGAAAACATTAAAAGATAATCTTAGAGTCAATGAGAAGAACTATGCAAATGTTACAATCTTGTTAGTTTCTCAAGATGCATTTAAAGGGGTAAGGAGATAGCCTTCTAGTATGCATTTGGCAGTGCCCAATCTCATGATAGTCAAGAGTCTTCGTGTTAGATGCATGAACACCTAGGACAGTACCATAGAGTTGGTACAAGTGAGCAGCAACAAGGTTGAGGGTTATCATGAGCTATCTGCCAAGACACAAATATTTTGCAACACTAGTATCATAATGGGATGTTGATTTCTAATATAGAGATAAGGACAGTTTATTACTATAGGTAACAATTCACAGTGGTAGCTTATGAACTAGAACAAGTTGGGTGCATGAGAAAGGATCTGAACAAAGATGACAGTGTGATCTTGAACTAGGACAATGAGCTTCATGGGACAGTCATGGATTTGTGAAGAAGACATCTATGAATGTATTTGTGCTTCTATGCTCAGTGATACTCAGAAAGTCAATTTCTTGCTCATTCTTTGAGCTATGTATTGTAATCATGAAGGTTTTTTAAGCGAAGAGAAAGCATTGTAACTTATTTTCAGATTTGTATGTTGTTTGTAAGCATTTTTTTATCAATAAAACAAGTTGTTTTTACCTTCTCAAAGTTTTTTCATCATGCAAGCTTCAAAATATACTACTAAATAAACTAATGACTAAAGGCAAGCTTCAAAATGACTAAATATATGACCACTGTGTTGGAGCTAAAAAATCCACCTTGGTTTTTTACATACCTCCCTTCTTATTTATCATTCCATTTCCATTATAAATCCCCATTGCCCTTGATTTTTTACTTGTATTTGATGCTAAGCATAAAATTTCCTAGTGTACATAGCTCATAAAATAAAGCCTCTAATTATCACTCTAAAATAATTCCCCTCCTTAAGGTACTTCCTTAGCAACACAAGGTATATCGCCAAGACAATACCATATCAAAGAAAGCTTCACCCAAGTCTCCTCGACAAGATCAATAAAAGGCCGATGAAAATATCGATGAGACCCTCATGTTTTGAAGTGACTTACTCGAATGTCTCTCAAACAGCCCAAAGATCAATATATCAAAGAGACCTAGATGCTTCGAGGTGAAAATCTAACTTATCTCTCTGACAAGACATAGTAATGTTGATACTCTAAGGATATAGGATCATTTTGCATTCAGGAAACAGAAAAAAAAATATCTCAGACATCGAGAAATTATTATAAAATAAATGGTAAATTATTGATAAAACATGGTCAGGCGAATACGATGGCAATATTGAAGAGACATTAGTGTGTCAAATTGAGAAATAAAGAAGTCTCTTTGACACTGCAAGAACAAGTGAGAACATCGAACGAACATTAATAAAAGTCTCTTCGAATTTCTAACAACAGGAACACAACTACAAGCACACACTATCGATGAGACTATGGGATATCGAAGGGAGGTAACCATAGGTCACTTTGACATTTTAAAGACACAAGAGGTTATTCGAAGAATCATTGTTAAAAGGAGGAACACGGGTATGTCGAGGAGACATAAGCTTATCAAAAAAAAAAGTTCACCAGTCTCATCAAGATTCTGATATCAAAAGTACAAGGAAGGAAAAACTTGAAGTGCAGCCATCGAAGAGACTTTGTGTAATTGAAGAGAAAAACTCAAATGTCTCTTCAACATTTTTTGAAAGCCTCTCAAAGACACATCGAAGAAAGAAAGGACATCTTTGAAAATGTAATCAGGGTCTCTTCGAAATTATGAAATAATGTCTCACATGGTTAACATGACTAATGAGGTCATCGAAGAGACAACTACCATTAATATTAAAATTGATTAGAAAGGTGGCACGAGCACCATTTATGAACGAGAGCTGGTTCAAGTGAGCCAAATCTCGATATATCTGACTCTTAAGAAATCAAAATCATTAAGAATTGTGGCTGAAAATTGAGGAGGAGGAGTTGGAAAACAATAAGCAGCTCCGAAACCATGGCATTAGTTCTAGTAAGTGTTCTTTGCTTAGCTGAACATAGTCTATAAAATTTTTCTTGAAGTACTGTGCAAATATGGTTTTGAGATGGATAGAACCCCAAAAAAACCAAAAGTAAAGAGGTAGAAAATAGAGGCTAGACCATTAAACCAAGACTTAATAGATCAATGTCCCAAGTCTAGACCAAAATCTAGGAGAATAGCTCAATTGAATCCTTCATGTGAAAAATTGGAAGATCAACATAAAAATCTCAAAGATGTGTGGACTCCACAGAGAGGCTACGATCTATTCATATATCACTATAGTAAAGAAGTACAAACATAGACTATGATCTATCCATGGAACATGAATTTGGAAAAGCTTGTCATGCCTAATGTGTTTGTTGACGTGGAATTGATTAAGGCATTAGCTAAAAACTACAACCCTAAAACAAGGGCAATCTATTCCCACAATGGTTCACAATTTATCATCATAACACGAGATTATATCTACATGGTTTTTCAACTTGACACATCCATGAAAACAAATTGGAGGATAAGAGATTTGTTGGAAGAGTATCAGACCATGGATACAAGTTATAAGAGGTTGAAATTACCTTTGCACAGATCCAAGGGCCCAGGAAACCAACTTAGAAGATTCTCTAGTGATGAGAAACCCCCATTTCCTGTGGATACATTTAAAGAATACTACCAGTACACCTACTATTCAGCTGGCCAAGTCATAGGAACTGGTGCTCCTGCTGTGATGGCTATAGCTCCCATGGTTTTA
Source organism: Sequoia sempervirens (assembly GCA_007258455.2). NCBI lineage: Eukaryota > Viridiplantae > Streptophyta > Pinopsida > Cupressales > Cupressaceae > Sequoia > Sequoia sempervirens. The sequence continues at coordinate 78,585 of VDFB02304146.1, read as the reverse complement.
GCCGCAGATATCCAAAGCCAAGATGCTAGGCCTTATGACTATGCATAATACTTTTCTATGGTCATTAATACCTCACTCGCTACCATTAAGAAATAACAGTGATGCCATCAAATTCAAGCATTATTCTCTACTCATGCATATGATATTATATGAAGGAAAGGCAATGGGAATGTGGGGAGAGGAGTTAGGAATGAAATATTTAGATAGTGATGAAAATTATAGACCAGTTCAAATGTGGATGTCCATATGGGATAGTAGATGTGGGAGATCCACTATTTATATTTTGAACAATATTTTGTCAAACCCTTGTATACGTTGCTTGGCCATAAGTGTGATTACAATTTGTCCCCAAAGATATAGAGATTCCTCAAGCCAAAAGAGAAAAACCCTGATGGAAAGATAAACCATATTTGGGAGGATTGGTATGCATTTGAAGACTATATATAAGGGCATATGGATTCGAGGTAGCTCCATTTTTGCTGCCTAAGACTGTGCCAGACAGAGTTGCATACTAGGAGATTGTGAGGCAATTGGCCATTTCAAACTTCACGGACCTTAAAATCTATGGAAGGCAATATCTCATTCCTTCTACTTTATGTTTCAGTCACTTTATCATTATTGTTAATCAAGGGTATGAACCAATTAACAACAAAATAGATTATTATGGAATGCCATTGGAAAACAATAGTGAAAATTTTGACCTTGAGCACTTTATTCATGATGCCAAGATGTCACATAGACTGAAAGGATATGAACATGAATTCTTCATGGATGATGTCATTAGAAATTGTGAAACTCAAGTAATGATGAGGAAGGCTACATACAATAGAATAGTTATGGAAGAGGCTTGGAGGAGAGGTAATAATCCATTATATGCAGAAGCTTTTCATGACATACAATATCCTTTGGAAAGGGTTGAGCAATTGATCCTACATGAAGAAGAATTGACTAAGGATGTACCTCTCATAGCTTTTGAAAGAAGAAGAGAGACTGGTTTTAGGAGACATGCTGAGAATATAGTACCTTTAGGTCATTTATCACCACAACCTACTCCAGAGGTGAGCTTCTCAGCTGATACTCCTATTATTATCGGGGATGACATTGAGGAAGAGAATGAGGTTACATAGATCATCATTCCTAGTATTCCCCAGTACGAAGTGCCATCAAAGAGGAATGTGCTCACATTTGAAGCTTCTAATGAATTTTCTGATGATGTGAGACATCGGGCTAGCTAGGAATTCATTGTGCATGATACATTTGTTCAAACCTCTGAGTTTAAAGATTTCATTTATGAGTACAACAGAAAAAAAAGATAAGAGAAAAGCTAAAATAAATCAACCCTGAGCAAGAAGCAGATCCCTTGAAAGACCTCCAGTATGAGGTTGATAAAGAAATGGATAACATCACTCCTAAAAGAGGAAGAGAACTATTACAAGAGGTTGGGGTCATGCTTCTTCCACGATGGGACATCAGCTCAACCATAGTATTTTATAGTTTCTTGAAAAGAGAAAATAAGGCCTTGCAATTGACAAATGAGGCCAGTGATAAGATATACACTAGATCAGGGTACAATCCTGATAACACTACTTTATAGATTTGGGCCCTTTTCCCACCAGGAAAGAAGCCTTCCCTTATCAATAATCATGATAAGATCTTTGGTCACCTTCTAGAACAGAGAGTAGGGGATACATACGCTATTGATACTACTGATCTAAAAGTAAATGTGGCCAAGTTTACCAAGGCTCAAATTTAGAAATTGGTTAGAGATAATAAGGGGTTGACTAATGAAAATGAGAGGTTGAAGCAAGAAGTGATCAACTATAGAGATAGGTTACCTTCCTCCTCAGGGCCTTACTCACCATTGATTGAATGTGAAAGGAAAGTACTTGAAGTAATTTCTAAGATCACCTACTGGAAGCGTAAATATGAAATGATCTAGAAAGGACAAGAGGAACTAAAGAAAAAACTCAAAACTACTATATTTGAAATGGCATCATAACTAGTGTGTAAGAGATTTGATGATATGATTAAACTTGCTGACAAAGTCTGGGTTATCCATGACAAAAACATATAAAACTTTACAAGAACATAATAGGTTATGTGATACAATGAAGCAGCTGGAACTTCACATAAAGGCAAAGAGAGGTGATAACAGAAGTGTACTCAAGAATATCAAGAGCTTATGAACACACATGATAGCTTCCATAACATATTGACGCAAGAATTGAGTGACTTCAGTCAGTCACTAAGTATGGCTCTGTCGAATTTATTTGAGGAAATAGACTTAAAAGACCAGGATGTATGAAAGGATGAGATACTCAATATCTGTCGATGGCCCTTGATGAAATTAGCGATGAAGATAAGGTGCATGAAAAAACACATGTGCAACTAGGATGAATCTTTGAACTTGAATATGTAATGAAATATATCATAAACAATGCAGACACTTATGCAAGATAGGATATATCAAAAATGTGTTGAAGATTAACTTATTCATTACATGGGTCAAGTAAGAAGTGACAAGGTATCAAAGTTTTGCAACCGTGGGTGCATTATCATGGAGCATGAACCTTGAACAGGTCTTAGATGATCACATACACTTGTTGAAGACTAATGGATCGTGGTGCATCCACCGAAAAATTACTAATTTTTTTATGTTCATGTTAATCAAGTTTAGTTATCAAATGACATGCCTTTTTGTAATGGGTCTATAGATTATTGCTTCCTATATAAAAAGGGAAACCAAGGCCTAGTTTTGGATCATCATTATCATCATCATCACTAGTAGTAGATAGGTTACATTAGTATAGCACAATCCACTCATCCATTTCCATATTTCAAAAAAAATTGCTATAAATGTATATATTTTGAAGCAATATAATGGAGAAGACTTCATAATCGATGATCGATTTCTAGTTTTCAACTGTTGTGTTAATATTCATTCTTATATGTTGTTGTGCTATCTCCAAAGTGGTTTTCACAAGTTATTCAGACTTATACAATTTTCCAGGACACATTTGTTGTTGTCATGCAATTTTTGTGATTGGGTTCTGGCTAAAGTGAATTAAATTCCTTTCAAGTAACTCAATTTAATTGTTTTTGCTAAGGATTAGAATACTTTTAAATTGATTATTCTGATTGGTTACCCTCAAGTTAAGAATTAAAAATCCTTTCATGATATCACAGTAATTTGGGAGAATAACACTGGGATTTATAAAGAAGAGTACAGTAACTGACAAACCTGCACGCTTGTACAAGGTGCAAACATTCAAAGTTCCCAACAAGTTAGAGTTAAGCTAAGAAATAGATCCACCTATCTTACATATCTGTCTACATCATCATCATCCACCCCTCAACTCCATTCACCCAATAGGACTAGGTACTAGTCAAATTTAGAACATTTTATGCAAACTTTACTTATACACTCGATTCTTGAAACATCTACATTAGGAACTAGTCATTAAGCTTTGCATCTACTTCACACCCACGTGCCATTGTGAGTAGTTTTCCCAAATTAAAGATCATATTCAAACCTTCAAATCTCCCTTATCATTCAAGTACAACCACCTAGGTTTTGCAGAGCCTAAAGAGTAGGGGATTATCAATGAAATTTGCCCTGTTCATTAGCCAAAAACGTACTAAGAGATTGGCACCCTCTTAAGGTTCAAAACCTGCATTTTTGAGACCTAACACAGTGTTAAATGAATGACTAAATATGACTAAATATACAAGGAGAAGAGACCTAGTATGGATTTATGGACCATTATTCCCTTGATGAGAATTATGATGAAATGACCACTCAAGAGTTGGAACAACATGTGGAAAGATAGAGGGAGGAAGTTAGGAGGTGATAATAGTTGATAAAAGAAAGTAAACAGCTGAACCAACAACTCTCCCAGATGAATATTCACTCATCAAAACCACCAAAATATGTCTGTCCCCATAAGCAAGGAGGAAACATCAATCTGCATGGGTCATCTTAGAATACCTGCACTCCAAGTACTTCAAAAACACCTCACATTGCAGATGGGAATTCAAATCAACATGTGTAGCATAATGTGCCACCACAAAACTCACAATCACAAAATTCCAGCAACATTCCATAATCTCACCCACTGTTGGGACAACAACATGTTCCACACTATCAGTGCAATGTGCCATAATAGAATGCATATTCTCACTAGAACATCTAACAAAATGTATACCAACCTCAACATGGATTTCAATACTACCCCAATCTGCCACATCAAAATCCTTGTCCATAGAATCTTGCAAGTATGAGCAGACAGTTTGACCTAGCTGAATATCCAATATACCCATACCCCATTGATACCAACTTGAGAAATACCGTCCCCAAATTCACAGGGAACAATGCAACTACAATAGAGGAACATGTAAGAAACTTTGATGCTTTCATTCAAGACTTAGGCATGGAACATGAAGATGTCCTCATGAGGCTATTCATGATATCCTTGATTGAAGAAGCAAGGGATTGGCTTAACAGCCTACCAGATGCCTCAATTACCTTTGCAAAAAAATTTCAAAAATCAATTCCTAGAGCAATATGGGAATCAATGTGCTCCTGAATTTTCCCTACATGAGTTAATAAGCATTCAAAAGCATAAGAATGAATCTATTTTTGACTTCAATTAGAGGTTCTCCAAGATTAATAACAAGATACCACATGGATCTAAGTTAGTTGACTTATCATCCTTAAGCATCTATTTGAGAGTCTTTGATCCTAAAACAGGGTATGAGCTCATAAATAGATGTCCTAACAGCCTGACTAAAGCACAAAAGGTTGCTATAACCATTGAAAATAATAGGAAATTTTTTGGCATAATCGACAAAAGAGATAACCTTAGAATCCCACAAAATCCTAACAATCACCAAAATAGACAAGAAAACTAGTACAGGAATGAAAGGCCAAGGTTGCATGACATGCCCTATAATACTACTTGGAAGGATGGACGACCAGTGGGTAAGCCAAATTGGAAAGATACCCTGGATACTTTGAAAAACATGGAGCACATGTAGTGGATACTACACCGTGGTGTCCACCATGTCATAGGCCTCATGCCCCAGAACACTGTGTGGTGGCTCAAACTTGCTAGGAAGATGAATGTTCACAAAAATAGGATAGAGATGGCCACACTATGAATATGTTAAGATGGGGGTCCCATCAAACCAATAATGGATACTCATCCTCTGAGGATGGTGTGAATATGATGTCAACAATCAGAAAAATAATGTTAATATAGAGCAAGAAGTGTTCTCTGATCTGGAAGAAAATATAGAAGAAATAGCCTATGCATACAATACAACACCAAAATTTCAATTGAGAACACCAACAAAAGAAGAAAAGAGGGCCATCACAACAAAGGTTGTGGCTGAAGCAAAAAGAAATAAATACAACCCGAGAATCTGACCTGCAGATGTAGACCAGGGAACACCTAGAGGCATGTTCATAAAATAATAGAAGAACAAGGAGAACGTATCATTTCACCAAAAGAAGAGTGAAACAAAAAAGCCTCAGAAGGTGACTCAAAATAGGTTGCAAATGTCGAATTTGAGAAAAAACTAAATAAAGGAAAAGTTCAAAATGAAGGAAAAAGGGCTGCTAAAATAGAGAAAATAGAACAAGGGATGACTGCCCCTTCATTCGACATTACCCAAGCACTAACTCAAATAAAGATGACAACGCCCTTGATGGAAATGATGAAAATTTATGAGTACAAAGACACAAACCTCAAATTGATTGCCAATGAATCTCACAAATAGTAGGATCAAAACAAGGAGGTCAATGTCATTGAGCAAGAAACTACAAAAAAACCAGAAGTTTATTTGGGTGATACCCTTACAAAAAATCCCTCCCAGGTGGATCCATTTTACACCACATTGGTGATCAACAACAAATTATTAAAAAATGCATGATTGACTTAGGGGAAACAATCAATATCATGCCTTTGGCTATCATGAAGGAATTAGGTTTGTGGGTGAACACCACCTATGGAAAGTGCTACGCCATGGATAACAGACTAGTCCTAGTAGTTGGAGTAATATGGGGTATAGAATTGAAATTAGCATCATACCCTGAGGTGACATATAGGATAGACATCATTGTGGTGGACACTCCCCCTTACTATGGAATTTTAGTATCTAGGCAATAGATTGTAGTAGTAGGTGGAAATGTCCAACTAGATTTATCTTATGCCACAATACCTGTGAATGGAAGAGAAGTCAAGTTGTACAAAGAACCTAGATCAGAACATGCCATTGAGCTCTTTGACCCCAATCAAATGAATTGCTTTTGTGATGTGGACCTTGGGAGTTTTAGAATTGAGCATTCAAACCCTAAATTGCTAAACACAGATCCAATCACTAGAGATGCTTCTCAAAATGAACAAGGCATATGGCAGATGTATTTTGATGGAGCCAATAGTAGAGAAGGGAATGGAGTTGGGATTATTTTCATTTCACCAAATGGCACAACATTTAAGTACTCATTTTTGCTGAAATTTGAATGCACAAATAACATAGTAGAATATCAGGCATTGTTACTAGGTTTAAACATTGCCACAAAGCATGGGATCAAAGTGTTAACTGATTTTGGAGATTCAGAACTAGTTGTTTCACAAGTAAGGTCAAATTATTCTACAAAAAACAAAATATTGAAGTAATACAAACATGCAGTGTGGGATACTATAGAACTCTTTGATGCCTTCTCTATTGACTGGGTGGATAGATCAAAAAATTTAATGGTTGACTTCTTGGAAAATGTGGCCTTGAAAAGGGATGACATTACCTTAGCAAGTATCTCACAAGTAGAACTCAAGACTAGACCTGCAAATCCTAACAACATTTATAATTGGTAGGTCTTCAATGATGACACAGATATGATCAAGTTCTTACACTACATTGATTAGTATGATGCTCAAGAAATCGATTTCAATGCATTTGTTGAAGAAGTGGATGGTAAACAAACTATGTTTGGCCAAAAAGTAGTGCAACTCAAAAAAAAAAAAGATTCCTAAAGGATTGGTGGCATTAGAAAGGTTGTTCGATGGGAATGACTAAGCAATTATGAAGGAAACACCAGTAAGAAGGGAAGATATTGAATAAATTAATTTTGGGACTGAATTAGCTCCAAAAGAGGTGTACATTGGGAAAAAGATAAGCCCTATGATTAGAAATATGTTGATCACATTGTTGAGAAAGTATAAGAATGTTTTTGCATGGTCATATGATGACCTTAAAGCATATAGAGAAGATCTATTTTAACATGAAATCCCACTAAATCTTGATACAAAACCCTTCAGATAGAAACAAAGACCAATAAATCCTTCTTTGGAACCCAATATGCATGAAGAACTCATGAAGCTCAAATGAGGTATTATTAAGCCCATCAAACATTCTACTTGGGTTTCCAACTTGGTGCGTGTTAGGAAGAAGAATGGAGATATAAGGTTGTGTGTATATTTTCAAAATTTGAATGTCTCCTTTAAAGACAATTATCCCCTCCCAAACATGCAAGTTATGCTGCAAAGGGTAACAAGATGTGAGTTATTGTCCATGATGGATGGTTTTTCGAGGTATAACTAGGTGAAAGTAAAAGAATTAGAACAATATAAGACTGCATTTACCACACCTTGGGGCACCTATGTATACATAAGGATGTCATTTGGCCTCACAAATGTTGGTGCCACTTTTCAAAGAGCTATGGACATTGCCTTTGCTGACCTAATTAATACAATAATGGTGGTGTATCAAGATGACCTCATTGCATATTCTAAGAAAGAAAAAGACCATGTTGAACATCTATAAAAGATCTTCCTCAAAGCTTTGGAGTATGGCATTTCCATAAACCCTAAGAAGTGCCATTTTGTTGTGACTGAAGGAAAATTGTTGGGCCACATAGTATCCAAGGATGGAGTAAGGATTGATCCTGAGAGAGTGGAGGCTATAGACAAGATTCCTATCCCGAAGACAGTAAAAGCCATTTAGTCTTTCTTTGGGCGGATAAACTTCGTAAGGAGGTTTATATCAAATTTCACTGAGATTGTCAAGACTATTTCAAAAATGTTGAAGAAAGGTGCCAAGATTGACTGGACAACATAAGCAATTGATGCATTCATATCTATAAAAAGAGCAATCAAGGAGGCCCTAGTGTTGAAATCACCTGACTTCAATAAACCATTCCATATTTTCTCATTTGCATCTTACCACACTATCGTAACAGTGATGTTGCAAAAAAATGATGAAGGGTATGAGCAACCAATATCATTCTTTAGCAAATCCCTTCAAGGAGCAGAACTAAAGTATGACATTATAGAAAAGCATGTGTATGCACTTGTCAAAGCTGTGAGGGTTTTCAAACCTTATTTGGTAGGTGCTAAAGTGATTGCATATGTTCCTAATGCTATAGTTAAGGATGTATTTGTGTAAACTGAAGTTATAAGAAGGTGTAGATGGATTAATAGAATTCAAGAGTTTGATATTGAAATCCAAATCACCAAATTGGTAAGAGGACAAGGGTTGGCTAAGCTCATGGCTGAATCAAATCTTGAAGCATCTCAAATTTGTAACATAGGGGAAGAAGAAGGTATGATCGCCAACATTGAGCACACCTCATGATACACTAATATAATTTATTATCTCAAAAATTAGAAATGTCCTAAAGATTTGAATGAAAACCACAAAAGAACCTTAAAATTGTATGCCTCAAAGTATGTCTTTATGGATAGAGACTTATACTAGAAGAACAGAGATGGAGTGTTTCTATTGTGCTTAGATGAATCACAAGTGAACCATGTGTTGAAAGAGATGCATGGAGTCTACGCAGGACATTTTTTAACTAAGACCACTGCCCACAAGATCCTAAGAGCTAGATACTATTGGCCCAGGGTCTTCAATGACTCTTTTGATTATGTACGAAAGTGTGAAGCTTCTCAAAGGTTTTCTAGAAAAATGAAATATCAAAAAACACTGCCACTTAGACCAATGCAAGTTGAAGCTCCATTTCATCAATGGGGGATTGTTTTCATTGGAGAAACACCAGAGAAGTCTAGTGGATGCCATAAATGGATTCTAGTGGAAATTGACTATTTTACAAAATGGATAGAAGCCATCCCTATGAAGCAAGCCACTAGTAAGGTTGTGATAAACTTTCAGATGGAGAATATCATCACAAGATTTGGAACACCTGTAAGGATAGTCACATATAATTTGGTATGTGCTTTAGATAAAAAGAATTCAAAGGATTTTGTGAGACATATGGCATAAATTTTTTATATGAATCTCCATATCATCCACAAGCAAATGGGTAGGTCGAGTCAAGCAACAAGAGTATCCTAAAAATAATTAAAAGGATGTTGAATAACAATAAAAGGCTTGGGATTCCAAATTGAGGCTGACAGTCTGGGTAGATAGAATCACAGTGAAGAAGTCAACTGGAAAATCACCTTTTGAATTGGTTTATGGGACACAAGCAAGGATGCCCATGGAAAGCCTTTTACCAATATACAAGTTTATGCTCCAGGAAGACTTGGATATCCCTGAACCTATGGAAGATAGAATGGAGCAGTTGGAAAAATTGGATGAGATTAGAAGCTTGGCCCATAAGTGTAACACAAAAATGCAGGCACAAACAAAATATTTGTTTGACAAAATTGCAAAAGATAGAAAGTTTGAAGTGAATGACATGGTCTTGTTATGGAATGCCAGATGCCATGATAAAGGGAAACATGGGAAGTTTGAGGCTCTTTGGATAGGACTATTTGTTGTTATAGGAAAAGGTGGTGAAGATTCTTATTATCTTCAAAATATGTCAGGAGAAGATCAAGAATTGCCAGTGCATGGAAAATTCCTAAAATACTTCTTTTCTTAAAAATGATATTCCATGCATAGTAGTTTGAGGTTCCCATCCCCCTCCCCACCCCATTTAATCACATTCACCTATGGTCTGCCTCCCATAGATTGTTTCTGAATTCTTGCAATGACCTCACATTCATTCATCCCCAGTCGAAGCCACTGTTGGAGCTAAAAAATCCACCCTAGTTTTTTACAAACCTCCATTCTTATTTATCATTCCATTTCCATCATAAACCCCCATTGCCCTTGATTTTTTATTGTATTTGATGCTAAGCATAAAATTTCCTAGTGTACATAGCTCATAAAATAAAGCCTCTAATTATCACTCTGAAATAATTCCCCTCCTTAAGGTACTTCCTTGGCAACACAAGGTATATCGCTAAGACAATAACATATCAAAGAAAGCATCACCCAAGTCTCCTCGACAAGATCAATAAAAGGTCGATGAAAATATCGATGAGACCCTCATGTTTCGAAGGGACTTACTTGAATGTCTCTCTGATAGCTCAAAGATCAATATATCGAAGAGACCTAGATGCTTCAGGGTGAAAAGCTAACTTATCTCTCCAACAAGACATAGCAATGTCGATACTCTAAGGATACAGGATCATTTTGCATTCAGGAAACAAAAAAACATCTCTTGAACATCGAGAGATTACTAGAAAATAAATGGTAAATTATTGATACAACATGGTCGGGCGAGTACAATGACAATATCAAAGAGACAACAGTGTGTCAGATTGAGAAATGGAGAAGTCTCTTCGACACTGCAAGAACAAGTGAGAACAAGATGTCGAAGAAACAAAAGAGCATCAAATGGACATTAATAAAAGTCTTTTCAATTTTCTAACAACAGGAACATAGCTACAAGGACACACTATTGATGAGACTATGGGATATCGAAGGGAGGTAACCACAAGTCTCTTTGACATTTTAAAGACACAAAAGAGGTTATTTGAAGAATCATTGTTAAAAGGAGGAACACGGGTATGTCGAGGAGACAAAAGTTTATCGGAAAGAAATGTTCACCAATCTCATTGACATTTTGATATCAAAAGTACAAGGAAGGAAAAACTTGAAGTGTAGCCATCGAAGAGACTTTGTGGAATCAAAGAGAAAAACTCAAATGTCTCTGCGACATTTTTTGAAAGGTTGTCAAAGACATATCGAAGAAAGAAGAGGACATCTTTGACAATGTAATTAGGGTCTCTTTGACATTATGAAATAATGTCTCACTCAGTTGACATGACTAATGAGTTCATCGAAGAGACAATTGCCATAAATATTGCAATTGATTAGAAAGGTGGCGTGAGCACCATTTATGAACTAGAGCTAGTTCAAGCGAGCCAAATATTGATATATATGACTCTTAAGAAATCAAAATCATTAAGAATTGTCATTGAAAATCGAGGAGGAGGAGTTGAATGACAGTAAGTAGCTTGTAAACCATGGCATTAGTTCAAGTAAGTGTTCTTGGCTCAGTTGAATGTATTCTATAAAAAATTGCTTGAAGTATTGTGCAAATAGGGTTTTGAGATGGATAAAACCCCAGAAAAACCAAAAGTAAAGAGGTAGAAAATAGAGGATTGACCATTAAACCAAGAGTTAATAGATCATACCAAAATCTAAGAGAACAACTCAATTGAATCCTTCATGTGAAAAATTAGAAGATAAACATAAAAATCTTTGAGATGTGTGGACTCCATAGAGAGGCTACAATCTATTCATATATCACTATAGAAAAAAGTACAAACATAGACCTGTCTCAAATCCATGGAACATGAATTTGGAAAAGCTTGTCATGCCTAATGTGTTTGTCAGTGTGGAATTGATTAAGGCATTAGCTAAAAACTACAACCCTAAAATGAGGGCAATCTATTCCCATGATGGTTCACAATTTATCATCATAACACGAGATTATATCTACATGGTTTTTGAACTTGACACATCCATCAAAAAAAAATTGAGGATAAGAGATCTGTTAGAAGAGTATCATCCCATGGATACAAGTTATAAGAAATGGAAATTACCTTTGCAAATATCCAAGAACCCAGGAAACCAACTTAGAAGATTGTCTAGTGATGAGAAACCCCCATTTCCTATGGATGCATTTGAAGAATACTACCAATACACCTACTATTTAGTTGGCCAAGTCCTAGGAATTGATGTTTCTGCTACAATGGCTATAGCTCCAATGGTTTTAGCCACAAATATCCAAAGCCAAGATGTTAGGCCTTATGACTATGTAGAATACTTGTTTGAGGTCATTAATACCTCACTCGCTGCCATTAAGAAATAACAATGATGCCATCAACTTCAAGCATTATTCTCTGCTCGTGCATATGATATTATATGAAGGGAAAGCAATGGGAACGTGGTGAGAGGATTTAAGAATCAAAGATTTGGATAGTGATGAAAATTATAGACCAGTTTAGATGTGGACGTCCATATGGGACAGTAGATGTGGGAGATCCCACTATTTATATTTTGAAGAATATTTTGTCAAACCCTTGTATAAGTTGCTTGGCCATAAATGTGATTACAATTTTTCCCCAGGGATACAGAGATTCCTCAGGCCAAAAGAGAAAAACCTTGAGGGAAAGATAAGTTGTAAGTACAAGGATTGGTATGCATTTGAAGACTGTACTATGATAAGGGTATATGGATTTGAGGCAACTCCATTTTTACTGCCTAAGGCAATGCCAGACAAAGTTGCATACCTAGAGATTATGAGGAAATTGTACTTTTCAAACTTCATTCAGCTTAAAAGCTATGGAAGGAAATCTCTCATGCCTTCTACTTTATGTTTCAATGACTTTACCATTATTGTTGATCAAGGGTATGAATCAATTAACAACAAAATAGATTATTATGGCATGCCATTAGGAAACAAGAGGGAAAATTTTGAACCTGAGCACTTTATTCATGATGCCAAGATGTCATAGAGACTAAAAAGATATGAACATGAATTCTTCATGGATGATGTCATTGGAAATTGTGATGAAACACAAGTTATGATGAGGAAGGTTGCATACAGTAGAATAGTTATGGCAGAGGCTTGGAGGAGAGGTAATAATCCATTATATGTAGAAGCTTTTCATGACATACAAGATCCTATGGAAAGGGTTGAGCAATTGATCCTACATGAAGAAGAATTGACTAAGTATGTATCTCTCATAGCTTTTGAAAGAAGACGAGGTATTGGTTCTAGGAGACATGTTGAGAATATAGTAACTTTAGGTAATTTATCACCACAACCTACTCCAGAGTTGAGCTTCTCAATTGATACTCCTATTACTATCAAGGATGACATTGAGGAAGAGAATGAGGTTACATAGATCATCATTCCTAGTATTCCCCAGTACGACATGCCACCAAAGAGGAATGCGATCACATTTGAAGCTTCTAATGAATTATCTGATGATGTGAGACATCGAGCTAGCCAGGAATTCATTACAGATGATACATTTCTTGAAACCTCTAAGTTTAAAGCTTTCATTTATGAGTACAAAGGAAGAATGATCAGAGAAAAGCTAAAAGAAATCAACCCTGAGCAAGAAGCAGATACCTTGAAAGAACTTCAGTATGAGGTTGATAAAGAAATGGATAACATCACTCCTGAAAGAGGAAGATCACTATTACAAGAGGTTGGGGTCATGCTTCTTCTAGGATGGTACATCAACTCAACCATAGTATTTTATAGTTTCCTGAATAGAGAAAATAAGGCCTTGCAATTGACAGATGAGGCTAGTGATAAGATATACACTAGATCAAGGTACAATCCCGATAACACTACTTTGCATATTTGGGCCCTTTACCCACCAGGAAAGAGGCCTTCCCTTATCAATAATCATGATCAGATCTTTGGTCACCTTCTAGTACAAAGAGTAGGGGATATAGACCCTATTGAGACTACTGATCTAAATGTAAATGTGGCCAAGTTTACCAAGGCTCTAATTCAAAAATTGGTCAAAGATAATAAGGGGTTGACTAATGAAAATGAGAGGCTGAAGCAAGAAGTGATCAACTATAGAGATAGGTTACCTTCCTCCTCAGGGCCGTACTCACCAATGATTGAATGTGAAAGGAAAGTACTTGAAGCAATTTCTGAGATCACCTACTAGAAATGTAAATATGAAATGATCCAGAAAGGGAAAGAGGAACTAAAGAAAAATCTAAAAACTATTATATTTGAAATGGCATCAGAACTGGTGTGTAAGAGATTTGATGATATGATTAAACTTGTTGACAAAGTCTTGGTTATCAATGACAAAACATATACAACTTTACAAGAACATAATTGGTTATGTGACAGAATGAAGGAGGTGGAACTTCACATAAAGGCAAAGGAAGGTGATAACAAAAGTGTACTTCAATAATATCAAGAGCTTATGAACACACATGATAGATTCCATAACATACTAATGCAAGAATTGAGTGACTTCAATTAGTCACTAAGTATGGCTTTGTCAAATTTCTTTGAGGAAATAGACTTAAAAGACCAGGATGTATAGAAGGATGAGATAGATCAATATCTGCCATTGGCCCTTGGTGAAATTGAAAATGAAGATGAGGTGCTCAAAAAAACACATGTGCAACTAGAATGAATCTCTGAACTTGAATATGCAATGAAATATATCATAAAAAATGCGGACACTTATGCAAAGACAGGATATATCGAGCATGTGTCAAAGATTAACTTATTCATTACACGGGTCAAGTAAGAAGTGATAGGGTATCAAATTTTTGTAGCTGTGGGTGAATTAGCATGGAGAATGAGCCTTGAACAGGTCTTAGATGATCACAGATGCTTGCTGAAGACTAACGGATCGTGGTGCATCCACCGAAAAATTATTGAGTTTTTATGTTCATGTTAATCAAGTTTAGTTATCTAATGACATACCTTTTTGTAATGGGTCTGTAGCTTGTTGCTTCCTATATAAAATTGGAAACCAAGGCCTAGTTTTGGATCATCATTATCATCATCATCACTAATAGAAGATAGGTTACATTAGTATAGCACACTCCCCTCATCCATTTCCATATTTTGGAAACTTTTGCTATAAATGTATATCTTTTGAAGCAATATAATGGAGAAGACTGCTCATAATCGGTGATCTATTTCCAGTGTTCAAATGATGTGTTAATATTCATTCTTATATGTTGTTATGATGTCTCCAAAGTGGTTTTCCTAAGTTATTCAAATTTATACAATTTGTCAAGACACATTTGTTGTTGCTGTGTGGATTTTTTGATTGGGTTCTGGCTAGAGTGAATTAAACTCATTTTAATTGATTCTTGCTAGGGATTAAAATCCTTTTAAATTTATTATTCTAATTGATTTCCCTCAAGTTAAGAATTAAAAATCCTTTCATGATATCACAGTAATTTGGGAGAATAACATTGGGATTTATAAAGAAGAGTACAATAACTGACAAACCTGCATGTTTGTACAAGGTGCAAACATTCAAAGTGCCCAACAAGTTAGAGTTAAGCTGAGAAATAGATCCACCTATGTTACATATCTATCTCCATCATCATCATCCACCCCTCAACTCCATTCACCCAATAGGAGTAGGCACTAGTCAAATTTAGAACATTTTATACAAACTTTACTTATACACTCGATTCTTGAAACATCTACATTAGGAACTAGTCATTAAGCTTTGCATCTACTTCACGCCCACGTGCCATTGTGAGTAGTTTTCCCAAATTAAAGATCATATTCAAACCTTCAAATCTACCTTATCATTCAGGTACACCCGCATAGGTTTAGCAGAGCCTAAAGATCAGGGGGTTATCAATCAAATTCACCCTGTTCGTTAGCCAAAAATGTACTAAGAGATTGGAACCCTCTTAAGCTTCAAAACCTGTGTTTTTGAGACTTAAGACAGTGTTAAATCAGTGAATAAAAATGACTAAATATACTACCAAATTGATCAAAATGATGATTAAAATTAATGACTAAATACACTACCAATGGACAAAAATTAGTGAATAAAAATGACTGGATAAGTGACCAGTTAACAACAATCAATGACTAAATATATTAGTGAATAAAAAATTCTTTAATAAGTGGCCAGATTATAGCAATCAATGACTAAATCAACAACTAAATATACGACCAAATCAATCAATCAAACCAACCAATAAATGACTAAAAATGGTTTAGTCATCAATCTGGTTGCATTATATATGACTGAAAAATAAACTTCTAATGGTCACGTGGCCAAGTTTAGTCATTTATAAGTAGTTTTTAGTAGTTTTTTCAGTCATATATTGTTGTTTATGTACTAGTGGTAGGATGCGAGACTCCATCTTCCAATATACACTATCATAAAACATTTGGGAATTCCATTTTCTGTTGGGCCAATTTGAGTTACATCTTTCCAATTTAAAGCTTACACCAAAGTTATAAAAAGCCCATGATCGACATTTTATTGGCCCAATAACTGAGGCCTTTAGATTCTTAGTCAATTTTGGGGTGCGTGTGGAACTACTCTCCACCACGAGCAATATGAAAGTACCATTATGAGCAGATGAAAGAAAGCTTTGTCCCTGAAAAACTATACTTGCTTGCTACGAGTAGATATGATCTGAACTACCGTAGATTATATTACAACCTTTTCTTCATTTGAAGTTAGATTTGATGCACCTTTATACACTATTATAGTTGGACATCACTCTTTAGAATCATTTCAAGGCCCATCCAAAATCTAGGGGTGTCCGACCTTATTATGATTTCTGATTGATCAATCCCACTATTTGCTAGGAGATCCACCACCATGTTTGCTTCCCTATACACATGGGACAAACTATATCCATTGATCAAATTTAGAAGAATTTATCTTATTGACCCAAAGTTGAAGCTTTCATCTTGGAGCACTCATCCTCGTGATGCTTTTATAACAACTCCTGAATCCCCTTCAATGGAAATCCCTCATCTATGCATTTTTTGAGTCCCTTGTAAAAGGTCGCACACTTAGCCTCATTATTTGTCTCCCAAGGTAATTTGATGGATGAAGCCCACACCAAATTGCCACTTTAATTTCTAATAAAAAATCTCACGCCCAAAATGCTTGGGTTACCCCTTGAGGCCCTATTGAAATTCATTTTTAATCTACCCTTAGGAGGAAGGGTCCACTTGGGCTTACCACGTGCTTTCTTATTTCAAAGAATATTGCCTTTGAGGGAGCTTAGCATAGGCCACTTCTTATCCATCCTCATATCCCAGTCTGGGATGCACTTGTACCTCCTCTTCTTGAGCTGATTGTTCAGATGCTCACTTATCCCTACCTCAATTTTATGAATCAAACTTCCTAGATGTGTGACCTTCTCCTTGAAGACCCTTACATTTATTTCCTTACATATCTACCATATAATCATGGTGGGTGTCTCACACCGCAAACCCCCATAGGCTAAGTCCTTATGCAACTGAGACCATGAGTTGAAAATTTTGCTTAAGTTGTTAGGAAAAGGACCATGCCAATCCAGTTCGACACAAAAAGTAGACCAACATTCTTGAGCCACTTCACAATGCACTAGAAAATGATGAACTATCTCACCATGCTTGTGACATAGAGCACACCAATGGGGGATCAAAATACCAATCTGGTTCAGGCGCTCCCCCATTAAGATATATTCATGTAGAGTTATCGAAGCAAATGCTTTTGTCTTTGGGAGAACCTTATTTCCCCAACACAACTATTTTGGCAACAAGGTTTTATGATTTACTTGATTAATCAACTTATATCCAATGTTGGAAGAGTATGATCCAGACTTCGCCATGCAGCACATTATGGTGTCAACACCTTATGCTATGAATAATCTCTTATTTTCCAGCTCACTTAGGAGGGTTGCCTTTGCATGACCATGGATGTAGTCAAGTCTCTTCCAATTATATTCAAATCTACCATTTTCCCTCCACATGTTTTGATAGTCCTTGAGCTTTACCCCATACGCTGCTTTTGTGGTAGCAATCACCTCCTCCATGTTTGGGAGATCACATAGTGGATGATACCCATTCCATGACTTGTGACAGAAATAGGCTTTTGTACCATCATTTATGCACCATGAAAGATGATTGGTGATAACATCCCTACAACTCACAATGAAATTCCATATGGCTGAACCCTTTGGAGGATTAGCCATGGTCAAAATCCTTTCATAGTCAAACAAATCCAAATATTTTTCTTTCAAGACCTTGCTCCACATTGCTTTTGGATTTTTAAAAATTCTCCAAGTGATTTTTGCGCCTAGGCTCTATTTTGTAGCTTCAGATCCTTCACATCTACCCCACCATAATCCTTTGATTCCTTCACCATATCTCAAGAAAGGAGTGGTATGTGTTTCTTATCATGAGCCCCATCCCATAGGAGCTTCCTTGGATATCAATTAGGCGTTTGACAATTTTTTTCGGGATTTTGAGACATGAAAGCATGTATATGGGAATCACAACCAAAACAGATTTGAGCATTGTAACTCTGCCCACCAATGACAACCACCAACCCTTCTAGGATTCTATCCTCAAACTGCATTTGTTGATAGTTCCCTCCCATAGGTTATACTTAACAGGGCCAATAGAAAAGGGAATCCTTAGATACTTCATAGGAAGTTGAGCTATGTAGAAACCCATCACATTCACTATCCTTCTTTGCATCCCTTTACATACGTTGAAAAAATATATATTTGATTTTGTTGCATTAATCTACTAACCAACTTTCATGCAATATTTATAAATCGTAGCTTTTATTATTTCACTTTCTTCTAAACTAGGAGAACCATAGATTACGATGTCATCAGTAAAAATCTAATGAGATATGGGTGGGATTGATTGGGAGACCACAACACCTTTCCACAAGCCATCTTGTTTTAGCCTTGTGATATGCTTGCTTAGCACCTCTATCATTATGGCATACAAAAATGATGAGAAGGGGTCGCCTTGACATAACCCTTTGGCACTCTAAAAAAATTGCAAGGTGAACCGTTCACTATCACTGAAAACCTTGGTGTTGATATGCAACTGAATATCCATTTTAACCATTTTCTCTAAAGCCAAGTTTTTCCATTACTTTCAGTTGAAACCACCACCTAACCTAATCGTAGGCCTTACTCATATCTAACTTCTTTAGCATGCCTTTTTTGTTCTCTTTTTCAAAGTATGAATCACTTCATGAGCAAAAATTATGCTCTTAGAGATGTTTCTTTTTAGAAAAAAATTGCTTTGTTCCTGGGAAATAATGCATGGAAGAATATACTTAAAAGATGATTTACCATCACCTTGGAAATAATTTTATAAATTGAATTGCACAAAGAGATAGGCCTATATTCTGCAAAGGAATTACAATTCTCCTTTTTTGGTATCAACACTATATTAGTATTGTTTAGATCTTTAAGGACAGTTTCTTTTTTCCGTGACTCCTCCACAAGCTCAAATATTTCTTGGCCCATAAATTCCCAACATGTTTGATAGAAGAGAGCATTAAACCTATCTGGGCCAGGTGCCTTGTGAGTAGCCCAAATAATGGCTCAATTTTGATAGGGTTTATCATATATTTGCTGATGTTACTATGGACTTTAGCACCTAGTTATTAACACTCTCCATGTTATTTCCCTAAATTTATCAACCTTGGGCATGGAATTATCCTTGTGACTTTTGATGATATTAACCCGCTATGTGAATTATCTATATTAATTTTACATGTGGTTGAATGAATGTTACTTTAAGGTAATTATGGATATGTAATTTTTTTGTGCATGCTAATGTCCTTATGCAAGTTCACATTAAGATGCAGATACAAATGAAGCTTGAAAATTGGAGGAAGTTCATGCCAACTGGTTGATTGCTAAGGAATTAAAAAAGATGGTCATTAAAGAGGTCAATGAAGGAAACTCTCAATGGAGGGAAACTTCCAATGGAGGGAAATTCCTCACTCGTGTGGAAGTTGTAACTACCTTTTATATGATCATGTTTGTTAGTTGAGCAAATCTAGGAAGTGTTGTTGTGTTGGATCCTTGTTGAGGCAAGTTTGCTTTGATTAAATCTGGCACATGCATAACTTCCTCCCTCTCTTTTCTATTATTTCAATAAATGGCGTCCTCCTATTTTGTTGGATTCAACTACCTAGTTAGTTAGGGTTAATTAGAAGTTTTTCCCTCTATAAATAATGGTCAGATGCCCCTTTTCATAAGGTTGGATGTTCTGAGATTGTACTTGCATTTTCAGTTTCAAGTAATATAGTTATATTGCTGATATGGTGTAATCTTTTTTTCAATGAATAAAATGATATTCTGATTTGCTACATCTAAGTTAGCCTAGGGAAGACTCATTCAAGGGGGGCCACTTGGTGGGAATTCCATCCATTTAGTTTAATAGATATTTTTCTATTAAGTAGTTAGCTTCAATAGTAGCAGTTGTCTGTTCTTGCAGCCATTGGAATTTTGTTCTATGACTATTCCTACAGCCAAGGTAGATAGAGTAACTTCCTGTTTGTTTGCTGAGATTTCTATTTTTGTCATCCATTTTAGTTCAATTGTTAATGCTCAATTTAGTTAATAATTCAAGCTCAGTACTTATGTTAATTTCTTTCCAACATTTTATTTTCAGTACTATTTCCTTTCTAGTTGTAGGATAAGGATGACTACAGTTGAGTCCTAGTGCACATACAATGTTGACCCATTTCAAGTTCACATCCCTGGGTTGACAATGAAATGAACCTTCATGATGAGAAAAATAACTACTTAGTGTAGATATCTAATCTCTAAGTTACAACTTTAAGGGCTTAGTTATTGAACCATTAGAGGAGGCCAACACCTTGTCTAAGTGCATATGAAAAAATGTTGCCTTTACCTCTTCTTTTGTCACTTTGGCGTATAGTAACTCGTTATCCCTATATTCACTACCTGTTCAATATCCAAGATGCTATCTTTTTGCAAGGTTTCGGCCTCATCTTGGCCGCCCAACAATGCCTAAAAGAAAGTAACACCCGCTTTCTGCAAGTCTTCCTCACTCATGATAATGTTGCCTTATACCATTTTAATTTAGGATATCTTGTTCAAACTCCACTTGATTTTCATAGAGTTATGAAAAAAATTCGTGTTGATTTCTCCTTCCTCCAGCCAAGTATCACTAGACTTTGTTCTCTAGTAACACTCCTCTCTAGCGAAGACTTAATTATATTATACCACCAAAGCTTTTTCTTTCACAAATTTGTCTTTTTACATACCTTGCTTCAAAACTATCTCTGCAAGATGTTCCAACTCCGACTCAAGTCTTTCTTTCTTTACAAAAATGTTCTTGTGGTGAGGGCCACACCGCTTGAAACCCACAAAAATCACAACAATATATCATAAACAATATGGCTACTCAACTAGACACTCTTCAAGCGAAGAAGAAACAAGAGGAGGCAGAGGCAATGTTGGCAGTATATTGTCCTCATTGCAGACAAAAAAAGAATGACTGCAGATGCAAATTGGTAGCCAACATTGACAACAAGCAGATTCCAACAGAATTCAGGACAGTTCAAGTTGATGATGATCAAGTTTTCTATATTGCATAAAGAAGACCATGAGCTCCAAGACAAGGTATGCCACTATATCCATTGTATTTTAGTGGACCTTATTTCAATTCCTATGCATTTGGTAATCAATGGGAACCCCCATAACCATCCAACTTTGGAGGTTATCCACCTCAGCCTTGGAACAAATCTCCAAATAGCTGACCCAATTACCAAAAATCTCCACCCCAATGACAACAATTCTAGGGGAATTGGAAGAAACCTCCAAGAATCTGGCAGCAAACATCTCAATGGAGGAGAGGACAACAATGGCCAAACCAGGAAACCGATTACATGAATCCACCTCCATAGCCTCAATAGTCTGCCATAATGCCTCCTCCTACTAGCTCAAATTCTAGCACACCTAGACCTACTCAGTTGCTAGCTCAACCCACACCTAACCCAAATAACAAACCACAACAGTAGCCAGTCTACTCTACAGATCCTAATCAATTTCCTACATATGCTGTGAGTGTGAGTGATATTCATCTGCGTTTAGGAACTACTTTGTCATCCCCTTCCACTCCTATCATAACAGAGCTTCCTGTGGAAAAAGAGGAGCATTAGAATCTATCTAATATCCCTGCTCAATCAAGTGTGCCTAAGAATCTTGAACCAGTTCAACAATTTTATCAAGACCCACCATTTCCTCAAAGGTTAGAAGTTGTTAAACAAAAATAAGAGAAGGAAGAAACAACCTTTGATATTTTGGATCAGTTGAAACACATATGTGTTAAGATACCTTTGTTCCAGGCCATAAAAGATGTCCCCATATTTAGCAAGGAAATCAAGGAAACATGTCTCAAAAAGCCAGGGAGGAAAAAGAAAGACCCCACTACCATTCATGTGATGGGACAGTTGGAAAATATCATGCTTGGGAAAGTTACTATTCCTAAATACACTGACCTAGGTAGTCCTGTGGTAGGAGTCATTATAAATGGAATCCAAGTAAAGAATGCTCTAATAGACTTGGGAGTAGCAATCAATGTGATGACTAAGGATATCCTGCATCAACTGGATATTGCAAATATGAGACCCACTCCTACTGTCCTACAACTTGTTGATAGTTCCATCGTCGAACTAGATGGTATAGTAGAATACCTTGTTGTAACTCTAGCCTCTTGGGAGTACCCAACAAATTTAATGATCCTTTCCCCTAAAGCCACATTGGGAGGGTACCCCATTATTCTGGGTAGGTCGTGGTTAGCTTCAATAGATGCTTACATTAGATGTCATTCATGGTACATGACTATTTCTAATGGGAGAATCAGTAAAAATCTTTTTCTCTATCCTCTTTCTCAACCATCCCATGATATGGACAACCCCATATGGCCACATGTTGGAGAAGAGGCCGAGGAAGTCAATTCAGTGGCACAACTCATGATGATAGGTAGAAGTCCTTTCATGCAACTCTAGGATGAAGATGAAGTATTATCCCATATAATTTATAACCATTGTGAGGTGCATGAAGAATCATCCACTAATGAATCTGGTTTTGCAAGTCTATTGTAGACACTTCTACCCGCTCCTCCTATACCTGAACTTCCTGCAGCAATAGATATGCTTCATACATTTTTACCACATGAACTAAAAATGCCAAGCATCAACGAAACACCCATGATTGAGTTGACTACACAAGTACAAGTTTCAAAGGGGAAACATTTGAATATTAATAGCAAGCTGAGTCAAGAGCAATAGCTGTCCTTGACAAACTTGTTAAAGATACATCAACATGTATTTGCATGGGATTACAATGACATAAAAGGATTAGATCCCAAGATCTATACTCATAGGATCTACATTAGAGATGATTGCACAACAATAAGGCAACCACAAAGGAGAATCAACCTTGCATTGAGGGAGATTGTAAAAAGGAAACTACAAAAGTTATTGGATGCAAGATTTATCTACCCTGTCTCAGACAGCCAATGGGTGTCCCCATTGGTAATTATGCCTAAAAAGGGAGGTAAATGGAGAGTTTGTGTTGACTATAGAGAGCTAAACTCTACCACAAAAAAGGATCATTTTCCCCTTCCTTTTATAGACCAAGTACTGGACTCACTTGCAGGTAGGTAGTATTTTTCCTTCCAAGATGGATTCAATGGTTATAATCAGATACAAATTGCATCTGAAGATCAAGAGAAGACAACTTTTTCCTGTCCTTGGGGGACTTATGCCTATTCAGTACTTCCATTTGGTTTATGTAATGCACCTGCAACCTTTCAAAGAGCAGTTATTAGTATATTTTCAGATATCTCACATGATTGTATGGAGATCTACATGGATGATTTTGCCACTTATGGTGCTGATTTTGCAGAAGCATTAGAAAAACTAAAGAAAGTTTTGTAGAGATGTGAGGATCATAATCTATCCTTGAATAGTGAGAAATTATTTATGATGATACAAGAGGGAGTAGTCCTTGGCCATTATATCTCTCAAAAAGGAATTCAAGTGGACCCAACCAAGATTGAGGTGATTACCAATCTTCCTATTCTTTCCAAGCAAAAAGATGTTAGAAGTTTCTTGGGACATGTAGGATACTATAGGAATTTCATAAAAGATTTTAGTAGAATGGCAACACCACTTTATAATCTTCTAACTAAAGATGTTGAGTTCTAGTGGACAAAAGATTGTGATAAAGAATTCTTTGATTTAAAGACAACCTTAACCCATGCTCCTGTGCTCAAAGGACCTAATTGGGAACTCCCTTTCCATATTCATACATATGCATCTGATTATGCTATAGTTACTGTCTTGGGGCAAAAAGAGGGAGCAATTTAAAATGTAATCTACTTTGTCAGCAAGAGCCTACAAGGAGTTGAGTTTAACTACATAGTGACAGAGAAGGGGATGTTGGCAGTCATCTATGATCTTAATAAGTTTAGGCATTATATAACTAGATATCAGATCTTTGTCCATATAGACCATGCAGCCATAAGATACCTTATGAACAAGCCATTGATTTCAGGAAGGCTAGCAAGGTGGTTGTTGTTGATGCAAGAATTTGATATCACCATTGTAGACAAACCAGGCAAGGAAAATGTTGTGGCAAAATTTCTCTCTAGATTGACTACATTAGAGGACACTCAAGTCATTAATGA
This sequence comes from Sequoia sempervirens, assembly GCA_007258455.2. Lineage (NCBI taxonomy): Eukaryota > Viridiplantae > Streptophyta > Pinopsida > Cupressales > Cupressaceae > Sequoia > Sequoia sempervirens. The sequence goes on along the minus strand of VDFB02304146.1, from coordinate 54,059 downwards.
CTCCTTCCCTAATGAAAATTTATTTTCCATCAATGTGCACACACCTTGGTATGCAAATATAGCCAATTATCTAGTTATAGGGAGAGTTCCCCCTCATTTCTCTCCAAAAGAGAGAAGGGTTCTTATTGAGAAAATTTTTCCATTCTCATGGATTGCAGGATGCTTATTCTACACTGTACCAGATCATGTGATGAGGAGGTGTGTAAGAGAGGATGAAACCTATGATATACTACATGCATGTCATAATGAACCTTGTGGAGGGCACTTTGCAGCTAAGAGAACAATCATCAAGATTCTTAATACAAGGTATTACTAGACCACACTTCATAAGGATGTAGGCAAGTACACTAGGAAGTGTGATAGATGTCAGAGGATGGGCTGGCCAACTAAATCTGATGAGATGCCTCTATACCCTTAGGAAGTCATCACACCATTTGATAAATGGGGACTTGATTTTGTAGGTCCAATTGATCCACCATCAAATGGAAAATCTTACATCTTGGTTTGCACTAACTATGTGACCAAGTGGGTTGAGGTCAAGGCTATAAAACATGCCAGAGACAATAAAGTTGCAAAATTCCTTTATGAAGAAATCTTCACACACTATGGAGTTCCTAGAGAGATAGTTACAAATCAAGGGGCTCAGTTTACATCAACTCTTGTCACAACATTGGTCAATGAATATAATGTAAGACATAGGAAATCTACACCCTATCACCCTCAAGCCAATGGCAAGTCTGAGGTGACAAATAGGGAAATAGAAGCTATCTTGACCAAAACCGTGGATATTCATTGGAAGGATTTGAAAAATAGGTTTCCATAAGCTGTATGGGCTTATAGAACCACCTAGAAAACAATCACTAGTTTTACTCCTTTTGAATTATTGTATGGAAAAATAGCCATGATGCCCATAGAATTTGAGCATAAAACTCTTATGACAACACTAAACCTTGGGATGGACATATCTCAGGCACAAAAGGACAAGATTCAAGCTCCTGGTCAATGGTCACCGTCTCAAGTTATACCATAAATCGGTTTCCAAACAAGAATTCATGCAACAATTTATTCAACACCAAACCTCCGAACTTCCTGCAGCTGAAGGAAGCAGACCTATCGTCCATCCTTCTGACTAGTCAAAGTATGCATGCAATCATAATAAAGATTTCCACTTTTTATGGTAATCAATTTCTCCATCAATAAATCCATCTGCCCATCCATCTCCATCCTTTCTCTCTCTTCCATAACTCCACCATCACTTCACTCTACCATCAATTCATTTAATAAGCTCAACTGTACTTTTAAAGCAACCCATACTTCCTTCCACATTCTGTGCAAACTACACTCCAAATTTTTAGGAATGTGCATAACAATTTGTTGTATCTTAATTATCTTAAATGCATTTGTTTAATTATCGTATATTAATGTTGATATTTCACATAACACATATTTGTACTCTGCCCCGTCACATCATAATTACATCCTAGCTTATGTGAAAACATGCTCTAATTTAGGTTGGGGAGGGGAGTGTGAACCCACATGTCCACATGTTATACATGTCATCCATGCGCCAACATGGCAACAAATTTGAAATGAGAAAACTTGAAATGATATAGTCGAAATGATGACTTGCATGTATGATATGATATTGAACTGCTGCCATTCTCTTTGATGATACCCCTCATTTATGCTTTCTTTATTGCCTTAGTCATAGTCATAACATCACTAAAAAGGAAAAATGAAGATTCATACGACATTGGCGTTAGCACTGGAGAAGAGTTGTAGGAAGTAGAAGAAATTGGGTTTTCAAAAGAAGGATTGTAGGAAAGAAAATTTTGTAGAGGTGTTTGCCAGATTGTGAGTAGAATCAATGGGAGGTTAGTTGATCAAAAGTGAACCTGTAGTTCATCAAGTGATACTGCAAGATGCACTCTCTTTGGACAAATTTAGAAATTGTGGATGGTTGGACTATTTTCTGAAACTAGATAGTTTCAATGAGGACATTGCTCTGAAATTTGCAAAAATACTTTTTGATGGTAAGGCAATGGTAAAAGGGCTAGAAGTTATAGCCACTGAGGAGAGAATTGCTGAAGTAACGGGTTTACCTGCTGAAGGAGAGCCCTACCCTACTTCCAGGGATGTTAGGTCAACTAGGGTAGAATTCACTGAGCCTAGTGATTCTCCGCTTTTTGTAGATAAGGAACAAGGAGAACTTCTTTTCTAGAAAAATGGAAACAAGTTGTTGTCTACATTATCAAATATATTACCTGTGAAGGCCGCAAATCATGCCTTCATTCTATACATTTCAAGCTCCTGAACCACATGAGACAAGGAAAAATTCCCAATGTGTTGTACAACCTTCTTGCAATCATGGTAGCTGAAACACAAAAAGGTAGGGACAATTTTGTTTCCCATCATTGTTTGATAAAATTGTTAGTAGAAAAATATTTACAAGAAGTGTTTGGTATGTCATGGGAGGAATTTTTAAGCATTGATTAGTTTAGAGTGGAGAATGCGGGTCATAGAGGTCAACCCCAAGCTTGTAGGGTTAGTAGGGGTGAAAGGGTTACTAAAACCACTCCTAGAGCTTCAACTTTTGGCACAAACCCTAGCAAAAACCCTCCTGTAGCTGAATCAACAATAGAAATTGGCTCCTTTGAATTAGAGTATTCAGATGAATGAAGCTCATCCTTATACCTTAATGTCAATGTTCTCCCTAAAAATCCAATTCTACTAGGGCTTTAATTAGAAAAGAGGAAGCACAAATGAGCGAGGCAAAAATTAGAAAAGGGAAGGCCAAGAAGAAAATATCAGAAAAAGTAACACCAAGCCCTAGTAAATAGAAATTTGATGACACTGGTCATCTTGTAGTCACTGAGAAACATAAAATCCCTCCAAAGAAATCAAAACCACCTGAGCCAGCTACTGATATTCCTCCAAAAAGAAGCCCTAGACTCGGAAGGACACCTAGGAAGGAGACAAAAGCTCCTAAGGGGCAGGTAAACATAGAAGTGGAAGAAGATTTTGAGGCACAAACAAACATAGGGTTGGAAGAGGTTGCTTCTATTGTAGAGAAGGTTGAAAATCAAGAACCACTGCAACCAGAGCAAGATGAACAATAAGAACCCCTGCAACCAGAGTAATTTGCATAGTATGAGCTGGTGAGAGGAAAGATTTTGGTAGGGAAATGCAAACCTCCCACTTTCTCATGGGCATCTGTACCCCTGAACTTATGGCATGAAATGTAAAAGAAAGAGGAGGAGTGGAGTAAGGAAATACTCAAGCTACATGAAGAAGTCAAAAAGAAGAATGCAAAAATTGAGGAAAAGAATGCATAAATTACTACATTGAAGGATAAGGTAGATAATGTGGTGGATCTAGTACCATAGATGATGACATGTAGAACTCCTCCATGGGTGTATGCACTTCATTTTAAGGAGCACCATATTTCTTTTAAGCTTTCAAGGGTCATTTAAGGTTTAAGCCTTTCCATTGAAACACCACAATAATTTTTTTAGGCCTACCAATCCTCTCCTCTTGAAGTTAAAAATATATTGTGTGAATTGTATTTGCATAATTATGTTATTCCTAATGATCATGACTGGAATCCATTGTTATACATTGGAGATATTCATTTGATGGAATTCATGTCATGGTTTCCAAAATGAAATCAATTGGGGGCAACAATTTAAAACATACATAGAAAGAGAACTCCATACCCCCTTATCTCTCAGAGTTGAATCCAGTAACCCTTCAGACATTTACTACACATGGCACAAAATTCTTTATAATCTAGATTACAAAAATAGGATCATCCCTGTTAGGGATGAAGCATACCAGGAATATGAGCATATAGCTACTATTATAGGAAAAACAGTGTTGGGGTACATATCATAGAGATAGAATAGTTTACCAGATTAGTTAAAACAGGCTGAACCCCATTCCTTACAAAATTATTCTGGAGCATGTAAACGAAGCACTAGGTACATACAACTTGGAAGGGTGAAGCAACACTATTGGCTTCCATTTATATTTTAGCCACCCATCCTATTGTGGCCAGTATCAAATTATAGATACTATCAGTATGATATAGATACAGAGAGGCCAAGATGGAGTAGATTGGAAAACAAACAAGGGTTCTACTAGGATCCAAATTTAGATACTGCAGATATTGATTGAGGACAAGCAACAATTGGTGACTTCAGAGCTTTGACAAGGCAAAGGAATAGAGCTTCCTTTGCTGGAGGACCAACAGATTATTAGGTTGGGGGGAGATGATGAGTGCAAATAATGGCTCAATTTTGATAGGGTTTATCATATATTTGTTGATGTTACTATGGACTTTAGCACCTAGTTATTGACACTCTCCACGTTATTTCCCTAAATTTATCAACCTTGGGCATGGACTTATCCTTGTGACTTTTGATGATATTAACCTGCTATGTGAATTGTCTATATTAATTTTACATGTGGTTGAATGAATGCTATTTTAAGGTAATTATGGATATGCAATTATTTTGTGCGTGCTAATGTCCTTATCCAGGTTCACATTAAGATCAAATACAAATGAAGCTTGCAAATTGGAAGAAGTTCATGCCAGCTGGTCGGTTGCTAAGGAAGTCAAAAAGATGGTCATTAAAGAGGTCAATGGAGGGAAACTCTCAATGGAGGGAAACTTCCAATGGAGGGAAATTCCTTGCTTGTGTGGAAGTTGTAACTACCTTTTAAATGATCATGTTTGTTAGTTGAGCAAATATAGCAAGTGTTACTATGCTGGATCCTTGTTGAGGCAAGTTTGCTATGACTAAATTTGGCGCATGCATAACTTCCTCCCTCTCTTTTCTATGCTTTCAATAAATGGCGTCCTCCTATTTTGTTGGAGTCAACTGCCTAGTTAGTTAGGGTTAATTAGAAGTTTTTCCCTCTATAAATAATGGTCAGATGCCCCTTTTCACAAGGTTGGATGTTTTAAGATTGTACTTGAATTTTCAGTTTCAAGTAATATAGTTATATTGTTGATATGATGTAATCTTGTTTTCAATGAATAAAATGATGTTTTGATTTGCTGCATTTGAGTTAGCCTAGGGAAGACTCATTCAAGGGGGCTAGGCACTTGGTGTGAATTCCATCCATTTAGTTTAATAGTTATTTTTCTGTTCAATAGTTAGCTTCGGTTGCAGTAGTTGTTTCTTCTTGCAGCCATTGGAATTTTGTTCTATGACTGTTCCTACAGCCAAGGCAGACAGAGTAACTTCCTGTCTGTTTGCTGAGATTTCTATTTCTGTCATCCATTTGAGTTCAGTTGTTGATGTTCAATTTAGTTAATAATTTAGGCTCAACACTTATGTTAATTTCTTTCTATCATTTTATTTTTAGTACTGTTTCATTTCTAGTTGTAGGATAAGGATGACTATAGTTGAGTCCTAGTGCACATAAAGTGCTGAACCATTTCAAGTTCACGTCCCTAGGTTGACAATGAAATGAACCTTCATGATGAGAAAAATAACTGCTTAGTGTAGATATCTAATCTCTAAGTTACAACTTTAAGGGATTAGTTATTGAACCATTAGAGGAGACCAACACCTTGTATGAGTGCATATGAAACAACGCTGCCTTTACCTCTTCTTTTGTCACTTTGGTGTATAGTAACTCGTTATCTGCTGCATTCACTACTTGTTCAATATCCAAGATGCTATCATTGTGTAAGGTTTCGGCCTCATATTGGCCGCCCAACAATGCCTCAAAGAAAGTAACACCCACTTTCTGTAGGTCTTCCTCACTCGTCATAATGTTGCCTTCTACTATTTTAATTTAGGATATCTTGTTCAAACTCTGCTTGATTTTCATAGAGTTATGAAAAAAATTCGTGTTGAGTTCTCCTTCCTCTAGCCATGTATCTCTAGACTTTGTTCTCTAGTAACACTCCTCTCTAGCCAAGACTTCATTATATTTTACCACCAAAGCTTTTTCTTTCTCAAATTTATCTTTTGACATACCTTGCTTCAAAACTATCTCTGCAAGATGTTCCAACTCTAACTCGAGTCTTTCTTTCTCTACAAATTTTTTCTTGTGATGAGTGCCACACCACCCAAAACCCACACAAATCACAACAATAGATACCAACACAGAAGATGCAAGATAGAAAAATAACTCACTTTCAATTATTTTTCAGGAAATAAAATTATAGATTCAAAACTTACATGCTATAGCCTCATGGGCTTGATTCATTACAACAAAATCAACTCTGAAAACAAAATATATTATTTAGAGCCACAATATACACAAATGGAGCCACCTTCTACAACCCCAACTTATCCCTTTTTTATTTTACCCAATAACCGCCCTAGAATATTCTAAAAATTGTAACTTTCCCTTTTGTTTTGGTGCCAAAAGTCTCGTCATTTGATTTCTTTCCTAGGAAGGTATTTTAATGAAATTCACTTTTTAGAGGGGCAACTTCGTGGGGCCATAACTTTTGATTTGGGTGTCCGATTTACTATTATAACATGTCGTTGGAAAATCTTAAAGAGATCTACAATGTCGAACCATCGAAGATTAGTTCGTCCAATTTTCAAGTTGTTTTGGGGCCTCTAAAGTTTTCATATCTGAATTTGAAGCTGCATTGGAGAAATTTCTCGAGATGAAAACTTTAATATCTTCCAAACCGTGCAAGGTATTGAGATGATTCTTTCGCGACCAAAAATGTTTTTCAGTTCTACTCCTTGGGGTAAATTTTTAGGTCCATATGAGCCCATTTAGGCCAACTTACTAAAAATAGTAAGTGACCATTTTTTGCTTTTCCTGACTTATGGCTATCTTACACCCCTTAAGTACCATCATGGAACTCGAAACAACTAAAAAAATTATGAAAAAACATTTTTTTTGGGTGATCCAAGATTGCTCTACACCGTTGGATGCTCCTACATCAAACACCTAGGGTAATTTGAAAAGTGACCCTGTCACTTCTTAGGAGTTAGAGGAAAACCAAGATGGTTAACCTCAACCTCAGACAACCAAAATGAATCTTCAACAGGCCTTCCTCTCCACTTCACCAAGTACTCTGCATATTGCTTGTTTCTTGTGCTTCTACCCACACCACTATCCAAAATTTCTTCTATCTCCTTTTCTGAAATAGGTGTTGGGATATTCCACTGTGCTTCTATTATTTCTTCATCAATTCCTCCTTCATGATATTCTATTAAATCTAAAATGTTAAACATAGGTGAAATATGAATTTCATCAGGCAACTCTACCTCATATGCATTTCTTGAATCATGCTTCTTCAGGATCTTGCATGGTTCAAACTTCTTCATCTTTAACTTGTTGTATGTACCAATTGGAAACCTTTCCTTTCATAAATGAACCATGACTTAATCTACTTGGAACTCCTTATACCTCCTTTTCTAATTTTTCTTAGCCTTATATTGTGAGTTCATCTTATTGATATGTTTCTTCACCTCTTCATGCAAATTATTCAGGTGCTTAGCAAAATCTTCAACCTCAAAACCACTCTTCTCCCCATTATCCATATTTCTCAGTTTAGAAGCATTTCTTGGACTACTCCCATACATAATCTAGAATGGAGATTTACTAGTGCTCCTGTGGATAAAATTGTTGTAAGAAAATTCTGCTTGTGGTATAATCAAATCCCCTCCCTTAGGCTTATATCCTACTAAGCATCTTAGTAGGTTACCCAAACTCCTATTCACCACCTCCATTTGTCCATCAATCTGTGGATGGCGTGCAAAACGAAACTTCAAATATGTCTTCAAATTCTTCCATAATGTCCTCCAGAAATAACCAACAAATTTGGTATCTCTGTTTGAAACTATACTCTTCGGTAGACCATGTAGTCTCACCACCTCTCTGAAAAATAACTTTGCAATATGAACAACATCATTGGTTTTATGACATGGAATGAAATGCGACATCTTTGAAAATCTATCCACCACCACAAATATGGAATCATGCCCTCTTTGTGTCCTTGGCAAGCCAAGAACAAAATCCATGCTAATATCCTCCCATGGCCTCTTAGGTACAGGTAATGGCTGATACAATTCAGTATTTTCACTTGCTCCTTTCACCATATGACATAATCTGCAACTTTGTACAAAATTCTTCACATCTTGTTGTAATTGTGGCTAGTAATAATTCTCACTAACAAGAGTAATGGTCTTATCTAGACCAAAATGTCCAACCAATCCTCCACTATGCTTCTTCTTGATTAAATTCTCTCTCATAGAACTCTTTGAATTGCACAATTGGCTTCCTCTAAACAACATCCCATCTTGGATTAAGATATCCAACCATCTTGTCCTATCCAATGTAATAGGTTCCAAACAAGCCTTCCAAGCTTCTGTAAAGTCTGGATCTTCAGGATACAAACTCTTGAGTTGATTGAACCCAACAACCTTTATATTCATCTCTATCAACAAATTTTTCCTTCTACTCAAGGCAATTGTGACTTTGTTTGACCTTCCACTCCTAAGCTTCAAACACAAGTATAACTCTACAAAAACTCAACCCATTTTAAGTGCCTTTGATTTAACTTTCCTTAACTATTGAGATACTACAAAGCCTAGTGATCAGTATATAAAACAAATTATTTTGTCAACAAATAGTGTCTCCATTTCTTCAAATCTTGAACTATAGCGTAAAATTCCTGATCATAGACAAAATATTTATTCTTAGCATCATTTAACTTCTCACTAAAATAGGGAACATGCTTACCTTCTTGACTCAAAATGGCTCCTATGGTAGTGCCACTAGCATCTTAATATACCTGAAAGACCTTATTGAAATCAGGAAGTTCCAAAACAGGTTGCTCTATAACTTTCTTCTTCAACATATCAAAACTTTTGGCTGCTCTTGTAGTCCACTTAAACTCTTTTATATCCCCTCTCATTGCTTTAGTTAGAGGCACTGCACAAATACTACTAAAATTCTTAATAAACTTTGTACAAAAACTTGCTAGACCATGAAATGACCTTACCTCTATAACATTCCTCAGGTAGGCCATTCAATGATAGCTCTCACCTTCTCTGAATCCATTTTAAGACCCTCTGCTGAGACAACAAATCCCAGATACACCAACTCTCTCTTCACAAAACTACATTTCTTTGAATTAATCAACAACTTCTCCTCCCTTAGCTTCTAAAAAACTCTTCAGATATGCATCAAGTGCTCCTCCAATGTCTTACTAAAAATAAAAATATCATCCAAATAAACATTAAAAAATTTTCGTAAAAATTCTTTCAATACCTTATTCATAAGCCACATAAATGTGCTCGGTGCATTGGTTAGCCCAAAAGGCATGACTAACCACTCATACAAGTCCTTGGTTTTAAAGGTTGTCTTCCATTCATCTCCTTCTCTAATCCAGATCTGGTGATATCCACTCTTCAAATCTATCTTCATGAAGCACTCATCTCCACTCAAACAATCCATAATATCATCCATTCTCAACAAGTGAAATGTATACTTGATGGTGATCTTTTTGATGGCTCTAGAATCTATACACATCCACCATTCCCCATCCTTCTTTGGTGCTAGTACTAGAGGTATTGCACATGGACTCAAACTCTCTCTGATCAATCCCTTCCACAAAAAATCTTGCACTTGTTTGTTCAACTCTTCACTCTTTGTTGGAGTCATACGATGAGCTGCCTTATTCAACAAATTGGCTCCAGGAATCAGTTCCATATGATGTCTAATCTTTCTTACTAGAGGAAAACCTTCAAGTACGTTATCAAAAATAATATATTAAAACTCATTCAAGAAATATGAAGCCTCTATAGGTACCTTAGTAGTATCTTCTTTATCAATTATAGGGATCAATGCAAAACACATATGCTCATGCCTCATACCTTCTAGGAACTTTCTTCCATCAACCAAACAAATTCTTGCATTACTGCATACCTTTTTCTCTGCCTCTTTCAAGGGCTTCAACTTATGACGAACCCCATCCTTTTTCAAAGAATAGGTGTTGGCATTTCCATCATGTACTGCTCGTCGATCAAACTACTACATGGTCTTCCTAACAACATATGACAAACATCCATAGGAATAATATCACACAATACCTCATCATGGTAATTTCCAGTCTTTAACTTTACCAGACATTGTTCATTTACCAAGGCTTTATGGTCCTTCTGCAACCAAGCAATCCGGTATGGGTTTGGATGCCTTCTTCTCTCCAACCGCAACTTACTAACCATTTCTTCTTAAACAAGGTTATCAGTACTACCTCCATCAATAATCACATTTCAAACTTTACCTTCACACTTACATCTAGTGCAAAAAAAATTCTTCCTTTGAGTCAGTTCCTTCTCATTTAGCAAGGCTCTTCTAGTAACAAGAACCTCTCCTCTTTTTGCATCCTCAGAATGTGAAGACTCAACATCTTCATATACATGTGCAAATCGTGCATTACCCTCAGTTCTTCTATTTTTCCTTCCTTGATGTTGAGGACACTCATAGGCTCTATGTCCTTCTCTGCACTAGAAAAAGGTTCCACGAAAGCCTCGTCTTCCTCTTTGGTCTCCATTATTCTGATCATGAGGATGATAGGTGTTATCTCCTTTCTGGTTCTGGCTACTACTAGATCCTTCACCCTTCTTTTGATCTTCATTTCACCCTCCATAAGACCATCCACTAGTCTTTCCACCATGACCTCCACCTCGTTGTTTGTTCTCAAAACTCTTTTTCAGCCATTCTTCAACCTTTAGAGAAAATTGATAAGCATCCTCAATGGTGGTCATTCTTACCAGTGCCAATTCTTCCTATATGCTTGGCTTCAACCCGTTAATCTAACGAACAAATTTCCCTTTATTCACTTTAGAATGTCTTGTCTGAATTAGGACCTTGTGAAATTCTTCTATGTATTCTTTCACCATCCTTGTTCCTTGCCTCAAGCTCTACATCTTGTTGAGTAGCTCCAATTCGTAATTGATTGGAATAAATTGTTTCTTCAATTTTGACACCATTTCGTCCCATCTAAATTTTTTATCTTTCCCTTGTCTTCCTCTTTCTAACTAGACCTCTTTCCACCATATACTGGCGTGATCTTTCAATTTTTTCTTTGCAAACCTCACTCTATGAGGATCTTCAATCTCCTCAAACTCAAAAAATTCCTCCATGTTATTGATCCAATCGATCAATTCTTCAAGATTCAGACTTCCACTGAAAGTTGAAACCTCCAATTTAGGTCTCTTCCCAATGCTTGAGATCACTCGCAACAATCTTCTTTCTCTAGGATCCATTGGATCTTGCTCTTCCTTTTCCATTTCCTCTTATGTTTCATCTTCACTGTCATCTCTTTCTCATTGCACATATCTTCTTCAAACCTCTTGCTACAAGGTTTCTAATTGCCTTCTAAGGGCTTTGATTTCATCTCTAGGTGGATCTCTTCCTCTATCACCTCAGCCTCTACCTCTGCCATGCTAGGAAATTCTTGGAGGTGTATTGAACTTAACCCACACTCACAAGTCCTATGCAACTGTCTCACATTCAACACTCTATTATAGGCTCGGGAACTCATGCTCTGATACCACTTGATGAGGGCCACACCACCCAAAACCCACATAAATCACAACAATAGATACCAACACAAAAAATGCAAGACAAAAAAATAACTCACTTTCAATTATTTTCAGGAAATGAAATTATAGATTCAAAACTTACATGCTACAGCTTCATGGGCTTGATTCATTACATCAAAATCAACTCTAAAAACAAAATATATTATTCGAAGCCACAATTTGCACAAATGGAGCCACCTTCTACAACCCCCACTTATCCCTTTTTTATTTTACCCAATAATCGCCCTAGAATGTTCTAGAAAGTGTAACATTCCCTTTTGTTTTGGCACCAAAAGTCTTGTCATTGGATTTCTTGCCTAGGAATATATTTTAATGAAATTCACTTTTTAGAGGGGCAACTTCGTGGGGCCATAACTTTTGATCTAAGTGTCCAATTTGCTATTATAACATATCGTTGGAAATCTCTTAAAGAAATATACAACACCAAACACATTGGAGATCAATTCGTCCACTTTTTAAGTTGTTTTGGGGCCTCTAAGGTTTTCATATCTAAATTTGAAGTTGCATTGGAGAAATTTCTTAGGACAAAAAATTTAATATCTCCCAAACCATGTAGGGTATTGAGACAGTTCTTTCGCGAATAGATTTTTTTTTTAGTTTTGCTCCTTGGGTTAAATTTTTAGGTCCATACAAGCTTGTTTAATCCAATTTACTACAAATAGTAAGTGACCGTTTTTCGCTTTTTCTAACTTCTGATTGTCTTACACCCCTTAAGTGCCATCATGGGACTCAAAACAACTAAAGAAATTAAGGATTTTTTTTTTGGGTGATGCAAGATTTCCCTACACCGCTGAATGCTCCTGCATCATCTTGAAAGAGACCTTGTTCCATGCTTTTAATTTTTCTTTCATTTGCTGCAAATTCTTTTGAAAACGGAACATTTTGGTGCCAACACCGTGTATAGGTTCCATCCACCAACCTTTCATCAATTCTGGTAATTCAGGTGCTCTTAGCCACACTTTCTCAAATCTGAATTGTCCTTTGGCTGGCCTAGTATCTTCAATTATGGTGAATTCTACCAGAAAATGGTCAGATATTGCAATTGACTGAATTGATGATTTTGGAAAAATATTTCCCTGCAACCAATCCTCTGAAACAAGAAATCTATCTAGCCTCTCGACTATGTTAGTGAAACATTTTCTCATATTGTTCCATGTAAACGTACCATTGGATGCTTTAATATCAATCAAGGTTATTGTTTATTCTTATAATAACCAATTTGATTGATCTTTTGTAATTATTGTGATAAAATTAGAATATGCCATAACTTAAAAATACACCTCACCATTTACCACTAAATGTGTCATCTTTTCTTTAATATATCTTAGTAATAATTTATCTATGTGTGACATAATAGTTTAGAAATATGGATAGTGATTCCTAGGTTAACTTGAGTTTCAAAATGTAAATAAAAGGAAATAAAGGAGAAGATAATGGAGTCTTTGAAGTTAAAAAATACACCATAAAAAATAGTGCAATGGGCCTAAAAATTCTAACTAAAAGAAAAAAGAAGATTGAAGGTGACCCTCCTCAAACCTAACAAGCTGAAAAGAACACTACTAGTCCTAGTACTAGGACAAGAGGTAGTAAATTGAAAAAGGTTAGAACTAATGAGAAGGATTTGCATGAATTTTTCAAACTTCATGAAAATTTATATAATGAGTTGGAGGCTACTGAGGCCTTGAGAAAGTTGTAGTTATTCTTTAGGTTTGAATGTTTTTGTTTTTATTTAGTTTCTTGGTTTTCTTGAACTTTGGTTTCTAAACTACTTTTATGTTGTTGATTAGTTGAACTTTCGTTGATATTTTATTGTATTCGATTTTAGGATCCTTGTAAAACCTATTTACCCTTAATCAAAAAACTTATTTTTAACTTAGAATTAGGAGTAACTTTCAAGAATTAAAGTTGGAATCTAATGGACTATGTTAAGGCTTTGTTAACCATATCGAAGATAAGTACCTTCCATATGGGCTATCATGTAAACTAAAATGAAGCTACTATATATATCACTTAAATATATGGTATTTTGTAATAATGATGAATATAAGGGAATAATTATACCATCACATTATTCTCTCTGCTAATATTGTTGAGTGTATATCTTTGCATGACATTCAATTAGATTTAGTGTTACTAATAATATTGGGTATTAATGTTTGTTAAGATAAATAGACATATTCAATCCTATATCTTATTAGCATCAACATGGGATGTTAAGATAAATATCATATATGTTGGAATTAATTAAATAAACATTTCATACCTAGTGGAAAATATGGAGTTATGGAGATCTAGTTTGAGTTTAAATAGCTGATCTTGTTATTATTTTAGTTTTGTAAATATTATGAGTTATACATGAAAATGGTCACAATATGTTAATGTAAAAATATAAATTTCTTGTTGATAAGTAATTAGCCAAGGAACTATGATAACAAGATAAGCCTATAATGTATTATGGGATGTTCATGTAGAATTATGAATAATATTGGGTTGAGGTTTAATTTGAGATTTCAATGCTCTTGGAATGAAGTGCCTTAAGATATTTTTAATAATTGGAACTTGGCTGAGTTTCATTGCATACTATAAAGCATTATTAATTATAAGAATCATTAAATGGAACCTTGTTGGATTATGCAATAGTAATCAATGAAACTATATGAACTATGATCTTATTTTAGAATGTGTATTAGTAACTAGTGGTTTGTTATAGTGTCGAGTCTTAATCCTTTCTATGGTTTTCCTTCTATAGTATTCTTTCTATTTCACTCCCATGAGTAATGTTACTTGCAGTGGTTATGGAACATTGGATATGGGAACCTGTGAGATATTATTGTGAAGTTAACTAGATCGTACATTGATCCATTTTGGAAGTGGGTATGTAAGCCATCCTTGGGCAAAGGATACCCCTATAACTCAATTCCATAGGGGAGGTTTAGGAGATAACTACAAGGTTTGGGATTTTTTCTCAATTGATTATCTCACCCTCTTTAGTATACTTTCTCTTGAGGTTAAAATCTTCACTAGATGGTGGTGAAATCATCCTTCCAATTAACATGTCCCCACTATATTGGTTTGACCAAATGAAAGATAATTAATATTCATCTTGCTTATCTACTCTAAGGTTTGTTGTGCTCTATTTAAAAAATATATTCTAATATTGGATGAACCTAAATAGAGTCACTTTCATCATGGTTTTTGTTTATGTGAATATAGGAGAATGCCTCTAGAGTTGGTGGAGCTAGACTAATTAGAGATCATGAGTTGAACATCACAACTTTGTGTCTTGACTCACTAATATGTATAGGAGGGTATATGTTAGCCTTGAGACTTAGTGAGGTGTATCATTCTAGGAAATAAGGGCATGATAAACTTGGCCATGATATGTCTATGAATGAGTTATAGAAACCTACTAATGTCTATTTTATGATAATGTTGACTTTAGCCATTACGATTTCATGGTGTGAACAATTTTTATTAACTATGGATGGTCTAATTATTCTAATTATGTACTTGATTTTGTGTTGAGTTTAAGATTGAGTTTCTTATACCACTTTGTCCAGCTATGGGTAATCAACAATAAGTTTTATTGAATATGATTGAGTGTTTTACCTTTATATCTATTTGGTTGATAAATGCATGATAAGCCTTATGATTGGTACTATACAATTTTTTTATATACTTATAAGTAGGACATTATTTAATATTACTATTGTGAGTTAATTTCTACTTAATAAGATTTTTTTGAATAACAATTGAAGTCCAAGTGAATGTAATGAATAATGTATAAATTGGTATTTATTTATGTATATATGTTTGAATAGAGATCAACTTACATGTGTTCAATGTTTTACTTGTGTGTCAATAATTTGACCCCAAGACCTATATGATCATGTGTATAGGTAAGAATCACTTTAGGTGGCATATAACTAGGTCAAGTTGAGTAGTATTTGTAAATTCTTGTGATAATTGAATTATGTGAATTTGAGTATAAGATGATTCCACATGTTGGAACCAAGTTTGATACATGTGTGAATAACCAACAATAACTAATATCGTACATTTGATTAATTCCATGTGTTATCCACTATATCTTAAGGATTAGATAGCTTTTACCAATATCTTCTCGATGATTGTTTCCAAACATGCATGCCATTCCTTATGTTTTCATCATACTTCATATAGTTAAAATAAATTTAAAGTATATTTAATTTAGGGATAAAATAAACTTAATATGTTGGTAAATGTTTAATTATGGTATATTTAGAATGTTGGATAGATTCTTTCACATATCTCATGTTTTTGTATGTGAAATCATCATATGATGGTGGCATCTCATTATTTTGGTTTCTCTTTATAAATGGAGAGTGATTGAGGTGTGTTGTGAGCATTTCCCTCCATCTCTAATGTACCTAGTTTGAGAGATATGGTGCACCATGAGTTTGATTGTTTAATTCTAGTCTTTCATCTTGGATTCCAATTGTCTATAGGTATTTTTTAGGTGTTTCCCATCTTATAGAAAAATATTATAGTCTTTAAGATGAGGTAGTGTCTTAGAAAAACCTTTCATTTGGCCTTTGTCTTTGGACACTAGCATTAAAGCAAGACTACAATGATAGGATAGGATAAAAACATATTTTCTAGACTATAATGTGATGTGTTGGTGTCCTATTTCTATCTTGGTTTCCATCCCACATGTGTTTCAATATCTTTTCTACGTGATATCATCATTTTTTTGTTAGATAATAGGCACTGAACTAGTCTTTCTCCAAGTAAAATTTATATACAAAAGTTATTCCCCTGGATATTTTGAGTCTTTTCATTTCAACACTTAATTGTTGTGTCCTTGATTGGGGCATATTCCCATTTTTGTATTAGAAATCATGCCTTTGAATGAAATTTATTGGTTGAGGGTTTGTCCCTCCTAGGATTGTAACCTCTTATGAAGACGCCCCTCTTACAATTTTGGGTTGTCATAGAATGGATTGAAGGTAGTTGTCACCCTAATCCTATTACATTTATAGGAGAATTTTGGTCCTTCCAACTAGTTGAGGTATGGTATCCCATAGAATCTCACCTCTTACATAGGTTCCCTTGGTGTTGTGAGAGAAATTGAGTGTGTTTGGGGAATATATTTGAGGTGAATGAATCCTTGATCCCACCCTTGTGTTTTTGTATGAGAGAATACAATCATGGGTTGGGAACCAATATTCATGTTGGTGAATCTCCACTCTAGTGTAGGGTCATCATGCTGACTTCATCATATGATTTGTATATCTTCTAGTTGTGCCACCTTTCTTTGAGAAATGACGATTTCATCTAGTGTTGTTGATGTCTTGTGTGTAATTGTGCTTGGCACAACACTATGTGCATGTTAGCATGTAGTGTGACATGTAAATATCATATCTTAAATTTTGGATTTGTTCTTTCAAAAAATGTTTTCTTAGCTAATATGCTAGGTGTGATGCTTGTGGAATTATGTTTGGTACCTTATTGTCCACACTTATAACTCCTCTTATCATTTTCTAGTAGGTCATCTAACAAAAGTAAAAAGTTTAGAATCTAGAAATAAGTCTAAAATAACAAGAAGATAACTTCAATGCATTGTTGTTACTCGAATTGAAACAAACAAATTTGTAACCTTCTCAAAGCTTGTGCTCAAAGAAAGAGAAAGAAAATAAATACATATAGTTAAACACACAAAACTAGATATAAAATGAAAAAATCTTCATAAATATTTTTGGTGGTGCAAGCTTGCATAATAGCTCACATGCTCCTACATTAGACATTGAGTAGGAGAAATGTTTCATGATTTTAAGGCTTGTAGAAATTTATGAAATATAGAACAATGATTCCATGCTTTGCAACTTCACATGCACTCATCCAAGTTTCTTCTTCTATTTTTTTTTCTCCATTTTGCTATATATTTTTTTATTAGCCCCCTCTTGTTTTATTATTCACATCAATTTTATTATTGCCTCTACTTCATCCTATTATTTATTTTCTAACTATTGTATCTGTTGTTGTTTTGTTTGAAAATCTAAAACTACACCTTCTTCATTTGTTTTCCCTTCATGGTAATGCTATAAATCCACAATATTAAATATTGGTAATATAGCCACTCCTATCCATGGAAAGTTTAATCTCATGTGCATTAGATAAAAACTTTCTCAAAATTCTACATGGTCCATTTTTCCTCCATTTTAAAGTACTAAAGGTCCCTCAAGGAAACCTCCTCTTCCATAAATGTGCAAAATATAAGTCTCTAATATGAAATTATTGTCCTCTCCTTTTGAGATCTAGATGTTCATTTTAATGTTTCATGTTTATTTTCATGAAACTTATAAATAGACTTCAAATAGGTTAAATTTCAAGGTTACTATGGTAACCATAAAAGGAGACCCAAAGAATCCATTGGATCTTTCATATGATGTTCTAGACATGTTGCTCTCTAGTTTATTTGCTAATTTCAATGGCTAGAAATGATCAAGACTATCATATTTAATAGTTGGAAATTAAACATTCAAGGATACAATTATTTCATACTAGAAGCCTTGGGAGTGGAAGAAGCTCCCTATACTATTCATATAATAAACACATACTATATAGGTGTTATGGCATTGCATCTCTTGCTAGAATGATATACTACAAAATTTGTCTTCTACAAGAGTAATAAATAATATACATTTAGTAAGGTACCCTCTAGCTAATCATGTAGATCAATATGGAACTATCCAAGAAGATGATATGTGTAGGTTCTTCAACCAAATTAAAAGAATATTTTCACAAGAATAAGTGAAAGCTTGAAAAATTACCTCATGGATCCAATTATAATTTCTATCTATAAGTATTGCTACATATGTAGAAAATAATGCCTCAATTTTTGCAGCACTAAAAGACTCCATTAATTGTTTTACCAACATTTGTAGTGATAACAACCCTATTTCTTGTTCAGTTGGATAACAGTAGTTCCTTGCATTTCACTTTATGATTATCATTTGACTTTATGATTATTGTAAATGAATCTGTGTAACTAAAAAAATAACCCTAACTACGTAAATAAATGCACCTACTATAATTATACTTTGATTGTATTGTAAAAAAGACTAAATAAAATTAAAAAAATTCCTTTTGGAACTATTTCATGATGTAGTAACTTTCCTCCTCATAATATTAATACATTTCAAATTACGTTCCACATACTACAACTATTAATTTAGTTTAATATTATACAAAAGATATAAAACTTTATTAATTTGACTCCGCTTAATCAAATAAGTCAATTCTATTATAAAAATTAAACAAATGACGTAGTGCGTCGTGTTCCTGCCACCTAGCAAAGAGCTTTTAGGTTGGTAGGGGAAGGGTTAATATGGTTCAAGATTTGTAAAAGGAATTGTTAGAGTTTTATATTGAATGAAGAAAATGAGAACTAATGGAATTGAAGAGTATATGATTTGAGAAGCAAAATGTAGAGGGTAGAGTTTGGTATTGATTACTAGAACTTGTTGGAACAATTGTATATTAAAATTTATATTTTTTGTGTGTTTGTTAAATAATATAAATATTTTTTTGTATAAAAGTAATTTAGGAATTTAAATTGATTTAGTGTAAAGGTGGAGAGTTTATTTGTGAAGGTAGTAATAGGGAATTGGGCAAAGCGATTGTCATATTGTAAGGAACAAAGAAGGCCATATTTAAAAAACTATTTAGTAAACATATTTATTTGTTAACATATTAATCGTTTTGAGTAGATATGTAAGACATAGAAAATAAAAATATTAGTGATAAGTATAAAATTTAAAAGCATTTTAGAAAATAGAGATATTAAAAATATAAAAGTATTTTAAATTATTTTATACATAAGACATTTAAAATAAATATATTAGTAATAGAGTGAAAATTTAAAAGCATTGGAGGAAATGAAGATATTAAAAATATTAAAGTATTTTATTTTATTTTATATACAAGACATATATAAAATATAAATATTAGCAATAAGTTAAAAATTGAAAAGTATTTTATCTTTTTTAATACCATATTATTATGTTCAATTATAGTAATATTTTTGAATATTTTAACCATGTCTATTTTTTTTATATTTGTAAATTAAATTCATTTAGGTAAATAAACTAACTATAAATAATTGTCTTTACCGTGAATTTAGAAAAGAACATATGCCAATGAAAAATAGGCCATAAAGAGTAAATTTCATAGGAATAGCAACTTTGTAGCTAAATTGGAGGTTTAAATATTAATTAATTATTTTGCAAATATTAATCCACTTTCATCATTGAGAAGTCCCACCAAAAACAATATGCTGAGGCTAGTGGTATGGAGAAATCCCAATACCTTGTAATGTGTAAATGGTGAACATGTGTAAATGGGAATGCTTGTCTATGCCTCGCTGCGCTGCATAGCTTCCAAACGTCAACTGAGTTCATAAATAGTGAGAATGGCAAGGGTGTTACATGTAAATGTGTGAGAATATAGATTGGAAACAAATTTATCCATTGATTAATGCATAAAAATATGGTCTATGAATTATGTGAGGAACGTTGAGGTAGAGAGAAGTGTTTTATTGTTTAGAAGGCATAAGACATTTGCAGAAGAACAACTGAATTTTGGAGAATGCCATGGAGGTGAGTTGTTATTGCTTTGTAAAGTATTAGAGATTGAATGTAGAACTTTCACTATTTGCTAAAACCTAATTTACAAATCCTACCAAAGTAACATCAATAACAACTCACATGCATATGGTATGTATGTCATAAACATGAAACAGTAAAAGCCAAGAAATAGGCGACATATGGAAAACTAAATGGTCTTAATTGTGGTTGTTTCTTCAAATTTTCCTTGTAACAGGAACCATTTTTTGGAATTGGAGTGGAGAGAAAGACCTGTACAGGTGCAAATATACTTGATTCTTGAAGAGGAGCTTGTGAGGTCAGAGTTTCAGATGTTTTTCCTCTTTTGTTTGCAATGAAGTTTGATTCTTTGAATTTATGTAAAAATTATGCCAATTGTTTGAATATGTGTAATTTATGGCCATACGCAAGTTGCAATGATGCTGTAGTGAGAGATGTGCACAATTGCAATCATGTGATATGTAATTCATATGCAATGTTTTTGCTTAGTACATTGATCAAACTGTACATTAGCTATTCCCTAGAGAGGCTATAATTATGAATTTGTTTGAAGGAAATGTACAATAAACAATACTTGTAGTTGACATCTAGAAGGTGTGCAACAGAGCAAAGCATAGACAACCATTCCCGTTTACACTTGTTTACCATTGACACACTATGAGGTATTGAGATTTCTCCATACCACTTGTAATGCCCTGCCGAGTAAACCCCAAAGGACAACAAAACACCACACATTTTTTTTTTGTTTGATAGTGTAACATTGTATAAGATGGAAATGTACAATCTTAACATGAAACGTAATTATGCATTTGCAAAGCTATCTACGTCCTTTGGGGTACAAGGAATAGTCATTACAAACATAGAACTTTTATCCAGATGAAAGCAAAAGAGAAACATAAGGATAACATACATTCATCCATAATTATAAGAGAGATACAAAATTTTATTAAGATTCAATTCATAGTTTCATGTTACAATTGTGGAGCATTTTTCCACAGATAATAAACATCAAAGATACAATAGAAACATTAAATAGAGCTACCCTTATATCATGGGGAAGATTACATTGAGTACATAAATGAGGTTTATGGTACCAAAAGGAAGGAAATTCTTCATCCAAGATAAACTCTGGAATTCAGCATTCGCATCTGTCTCACGAACACATCCTGGGAACCCAATGGGTGCATAGCACGTTCCACCCGACCATGTGGACCCGAAGGTCCACCCCCCGTGCTAGGAAATGACAAGAAAGGGTCCACATCCAACAAGATCAAGTAAACAAGACTAACATCAACACTAACATAGAACAATCATCCCATCGTACATCGACAAGCACATTGACAAGTACATCAACACTTACATCAAGTGGTACATCGACAGGTACATCATCATGTACATCAACAAGTACATCAATAAGTACATCAAAAGTACATAAACAAGTACATCAATAAGTACATCAATAAGTACATCAAAAGTACATCAAAAGTACATTGAAAGGTACATCAATAAGTACATCAATAAGTACATCAACACTTCCAGAGGCTACCAAGCAAGGAAGAGTAAACGGATACTGTGGGAGAGTGTCATCGCATGGCCTTACATGGATTATCCAGGCAACCTATCACAAGGTACCGCCTCCATCTATGGTTATCCAGGCAGCCTATCTCAAGGCACCGCTCCATAGGGTGACTCATGCGGAACCACTTACCTTTCGTGAGGACAAGGTAGTAATCTTACCAACCAGGTCTTCTCATCCCATCCTTAGTCTGTGAAAGCACTAATGGTATGGGTGAGGCACATCATTAATCTTGTTTAATGTTTTAGCTACCCAAACCTACTAGTTTATTAATTATATTATCACTTGTTTAGGAAACTCTTCCATGGGTTACCCTAACAGCCCCTTTGTGCGCCGGCCCCCATGAAGAGCCACCCTCCCCAACAGTTCCACAACAAAGCTCACAACCACAAGGGTGTACCAAACATAAAAGCCATAAAATGAAAACACATGCGAGGCATGTACCACCTCGCTCATAATCACCACCAAAATGTAAGGAAATCATGGGACAAGGTACACCCACGAGCTCAAAATAAAATCACAATCAATGGAATCCAAAGGTCCATTCATGAGAATATTCAACACACATAAAAGGTTCCCTTTGCCTCTGGAAGTCTAACTACATAACACCCATGGCTATCAAAAGGAAGTAACTTAAACATTTGGGTTCCCATCATATCCAAAATATATCTAGACATAAAATTACCCCAAAAGTGCAATTAAATAAGAGGGAAAATATGAACAACAAAGAATCACTATTATGTATAAAGAATCAATACCAAAGAGTATACAGATTAACTAAATAACAATCTAACATGTACAAAATAAGTTATAAATATCTTTTCACTTATACGTAAACATAATCCAACCCTACTCAAGATAGTGTAAAGAAACATTAAATGATTAACCATAATTAAGTGCATTTTAGATCATAACGTCCTTAAAGTGAGTAAGCCCTAGAATATGGTATACATTTAATTACTTTTAAACTAAATAACTATAATTAAAAATTTACTATCCTCGTTAGCTAATTCTAATTTTAATTCCAATCTGAAACTTTTATCATAATTACAATCCAGTAAAAGAAATTGTAAATAATCTTAACTTAAATAATATGAAATTAATTCTAATTAAAAATTTACTGTCCTCCTTAGCTAATTCTAATTTTAATTCCAATCTGAAAACTTTTATCATAATTACAATCCAGTAAAAAAAATTGTAAATAATTTTAACTTAAATAATATGAAATTAATTCTAATTTTAAATTCATCTGCAATTAGATCTCGCCCAAATGTGAGGGGAAACTGTGAAATAGAGGAAAATAATAACATTACTTCAAAAATATTTAAAATTTTAAATATAACCCCTATATATATATATATATTTGTTAATCAAAATGATAAATTTAATTCAAATAAAACATTTTATCTTATTTTATTTTATTTTCTGCAAATCAAAATATTATATACATCAAGCACTCATCACATAGTAAATAAAATTGTAGATGGATCTAAGATTAAATAACTTAAAATTAAAATAGACAAAATTTATATTTATTTATTTTTTATAAATCCGAAAGAAAATTAAATGCTAACCAAGTTACTCATCACATAGTAAATAAATTTATAGATGGATCTAATATTAAATAACTTGAAATTAAAATAGACATAAATATCTTAAAAGTCCGAAAGAAATCTGAACGCTAATCCATATAACTATTAATTATTTAATTCGATAATTGAATTACTCCAAGAAATAATTTAAAATAGAGAAATAACAAATAAAATAATTATTTATTTTATGTAATAAAGCTGCAAAAATGTACAGCAGCAACTATGTGGGTGATATAATGCATATATGTAATATGTATAGTCAGATTGTATGTAGCCAAACATAACAGCTATAAATTGCTGCCAGTCATGCGCAAAATGCCTTATCAGGCAAATGTATGTAACAGCTGATTGAAAGGTGTAATGATTTGCTGCACTATGTTTAATACAAAAAAATAAATAAAAATAAAATAATTATATTATTTCTTGTGAAATATATATATATATATATATTTATTTATTTATTTATTTAAAGAATCATGGAACTTATCATGGTGCTTTATTTTTGGTCTCTATATCATTTCTTGCTGGGTATTACAGCAGTAAAAAAAAATCTCAAGGAATTTTCAAGGAAATGTAATTGATGGTGTAAGCCAGATTTTTGCACCAGATTTCACATACCTTTCCAGCATCCTCTGTACTTTCGATTAGGATTTCTAACATAGGAGATGAGGTGTGACAGGCTGTGAATGGGCTCAAGAAGGCTTTTTAATGCCCCCACAATTTCCTATAAAGAAGTGCTACAGCTGAAAGAGATTGTTAAAAGGATGAGGGAGATGATTCATGCCTCTACAGTCATTTATGTTTGAAGTGATGAAGTTGTGGAGGGTATTTGGAAGATTATTAAAAACTTGAGCATCCTACAGAGTCTAAATTCTACAGCTAAGATAGGTCACAAAAAGTATTAGGGAGATTATATAAAATATATAACAGTAAAAGAAATACCCCAACGTCAAAGGTGAAGGGAGTAAAGGGTTTGCAGCCAAAGAATAAACATGGGTGGGGTTAAACTAAAATAGAGCATGAAGAATAGCAATATAAATTACCTTCACCCCCTTTTGGTGTTTCCTAAAAATACATTGACCATCTGTGGTAGCTTGATAGTAAAATAAATAAATAAATCAAGAAGGTGATTTAAACCTTTAAACTTCCTATTTTGTTTAAATGCTGCAGATGACACGAGCAGACAATGGAAATCAGAGAGATTACCTAAACCTCTACAACACTCTGAGTACAAGTATTTCTATTGTAACCAGATGCCAATAGTATGAGGAAGGTTTTATAAATTATTATGCCTTTTTCCAGTCTATAAGCTGCAGCTGTGAATGATTTTCATGGTATCAAGAAGATTATTTATTCTAAAAAAAGAAGGAATAACTCAACGCCACTAGTGAAGGCAATAAAGATAGTAGCTAATGAAAAAAAATAATGAAGGAATTCAAAAGAAAATTAACGCATGAAACAAAGAAAGAAATAGAATACATACAGCCCTAAGCTATTTTAACTTACAATAAAACAAATATTAAAGGGACCAACCTGAAGGATTTGCAGTTGGAGATGGGTTATGCTGAAATTCCCTCTGCAACTCCCTCTCTTTTCCCTTAATATCCTCTCGCCAAGAATTGTCTTTTTTTTCTTTTCCCACCAAATTATTCCGTCCCTTTTTTCTCCATCACTCCCCAATAAATTGCGGAAAAAAAATCCAAGGTTTCTCGCTGAAGCCAGGAATACAGGTGGCAAGCTTACTTTTTGTTTTCATTTTACACTTGGCATCTTATGTTTACCCTGCTTAACACTTGGAGGAATTTAGCAAAATAGAAATCTACCCCCACTATTCTCGACTGCAGTAACGGAAAGAATTACGATGTTAAATTGATTTACTCAAAACTAATTTAACCCGTATTAATTCATGCTTATTAAATTTAATGAAGACTCGGGTGGATAAATTTTTAATATAATTATATAAATACATATACATCTAATTATTATTTATTATTTGAATTTATTTTAAAAATTTACTTTAGGGGTAATATTATATTACATCCCTCCATCAAATCTAATATTTAAAACTTATCAAGTAATTTAAATTTAAATCATAAACTTTGTGAATTTGAATTAAAATGAACATTATGCAATTTTGTGTTTCATTTAAATTTCAATATAGTTTAACCTTTACATTAATCTAATATTTAAATTATTAAAATTTAATAATTTAATTTATCAAATCCATATTATAAAAATAAGCTATGAAGCTTCAAGACAAGGCCTAAATGGACATAAGCAATGACTATGCCTAATACAAGCACTGCATTAATTTACCAATTATCCAGATTGATACACATCCAAATAACATGATAAACGCATCAAGATTTACGACTTAAAATGATCAATCATGAAACAGTATGATACCATAACAAGACGAAATACTGACAGACGACAGACACAGACATGGACACTTCCTTGTCAAATCCTTAAACCACGTCATAACCATTGGGTATATTGGGCACGCTCAGACCTGACGATGCAGGTGGAGTCGGTGCCCGGTACCTGCAGTCCTGCATAAAAACAAGTGTTGGAACAACACATATATATATATCTACTTCAAACACATTGTGAGGGAGAATTGCGGTGTGGCAGGGCGCTCACGTATGAGCGATGCAACACCGTCCCCCTCACCCAAAATTCAAACATCAACACAACATCCTACACATCATGAAATGAGTATTAAACAATTTACATAGTCACACAATATAGCATAATCAGGAAAGATGGTACCATGCATCATTATATTATCAACATCATAAAACACCATCATGTGTATCCAAGCAAAACACATAAGCTCAAATAGGAAAAACAATCACCCATGTCATCTTGAGTCTGTAACAAACGTAAACAGTATCCACATAGTAACAAATGGAACAGCATCATGAGGGGCACTACACCACTAGCCTCAGCATATAGTGTTTCTCAAGGCACTTATCAATGTTGTTTCCCTTCCTTAATGTGCCACTTTAATGGTTTGATACCAATTGTTTTTGGTGGGACTTTTCAATGATGTAAGTGAATAAATACTTGAAAAATATGTCCATAAATCCCAAGTATATATTGTTCCCATATTTTCCTAATTTACTGAAACTAAAATGAATAGTAGACCTACTGCAAGACAATCAAACTTAATTGGCCAAGCAATTATTACAAATGAAAATGATAAAATTAATAATTGAATGCAAATTGTGTCAGCTTTACTGCCATCATGCATTTCACGTGCATGGCATTTTGCTCAAAGGCAAGTTACTGTTGCAATTAGTGGAGGTCACTATTGCAATTGTATGATGTGCATTGGATATGACATGCTTGTTAATCAATCTCCAACTATTGCATTAAATTCCAATAGGTATACTATTCATTTTTGTTTAAGTAAATTTGCAAAATAGGACATTGTATATTTTGGCAAATATTTAATCGCTGAATGCAAATTGCACAACCTTTGATAGAGGGCTGGCTAGCACAAAAGCAATGAACCATTTAGTTTTCCTTGTAACAACGAGCAATACTTGCAGTTATCAAGTATCATAGATAGAAAATATATAATGTTGAAAAATGAAAATATAAATTGAACCATTCAGTTTTCCCCTATGTTTTTTTATAAAGTGGATGCTGCTGCTTATGAAAAATATGTGCTTGAATTTAGAACTATAGGAAGGTAGAAAAATATTATAAACTTTTGAATTTGATTGGCTAACCGAGTATTTGAAATTGAAATTCAATAATAGCAATAGTAACTTGCCCATTAAAAACATGCATGTTTTGTATTTCTGACATATAGCATACTTAAAAGTTGTAATACTAGATTTTAAGCTATTTTAAGGGAAAAATAAAAAAA
Organism: Sequoia sempervirens; assembly: GCA_007258455.2. Lineage (NCBI taxonomy): Eukaryota > Viridiplantae > Streptophyta > Pinopsida > Cupressales > Cupressaceae > Sequoia > Sequoia sempervirens. The sequence goes on along the minus strand of VDFB02304146.1, from coordinate 26,769 downwards.
TTAAGCATTATCTAACATCTAAAGGAAAAAAATGTTGACTGTAGAATGAGAGCGGCAAGAAGTTTTAATCCATAAAACATGAAATTTAGTCATATAGGCTAAATAGCCAGGAACATAAGCATTAGAAAAAAGAGAAGTGCAGGTTGATACAATAGCAAGTAGCTTTGTAGCTGCTTGTGTTCCTTCGTCATCTGCAATGGCATTATTATGATTAGTATGGAAACCATATTTTTATCTAATTTTAAACATAATTTGCAAATTGAAGACAAAAAAAGTATTTGTATCAGTATTGTTTTGTACCTTGTAGCATATGACACTCATTTAGTCAGGCAAATAGCTTTTGTAATCACATTGTTTTGATTGAGCCTGAAATGGCCTTTGGTGTCGAAGTCCCATAGTGAAAATACAACTACTAATTTGTCCTTGATGTAGTCTTTGTATTTCATGTTTTGAAGAGTGGGAAAGAGTTGTTGGATGACATGGTTTTGAACTGAACAATGGATTCTATGCTTGTCATTTGTTATGATGATAGTTTGAGGATGAAGTGAGTATATGTAACTCACTTCCTTTTCACATTGATTGCAATGAGTGCTCTCCTATTGGAGCATGTCGTAAGTGTTGAATCTATAATTGCAAATCAAACAAAATTCCTCAAATGGATATGAAAGTGCGTTTGCTGCTCTTAATGTGCCTGAAACTTGAAACATGTGAAAATAAATTGTTAGAAGCGACAGTTTGAAAGATCTTGTTTGAGAAAGAGGCAAGATATTTAAAAAGTTACCGTAAATGTTGATTGCATCAAAGCAGTTAGCTTGTCCATTGTTCTTTTGTTATTCAATTTGCAAATAAGCGTTGATTTGCCTGTATGGAACATGTTATTTTGATATGTGGTTTTTAGGATATTCTTGAAAAGAAATGCTAGAGTTTTGTTCCTGAATAGCTGCTGCATTATTCGCAAGTATTGTTGTTCATGAGATGGATGCAGTTGTAGCTGCATGGCAATGAGAAACTTAGTTATTGTTACAATTTTTTTTATTAGAGGCCAAAATGGTATAGAAAAGGGTTAAAATGGATTAGTGACATACACTATGGAGAGATTTGTACTTGCACTCTGTCAAATTCTACTCTGCCATCTTTGATATCAATAGCATATTGGCCACCAAATCTATTAGCGCTAAAAAACAAAGCACCTATTGTTCCAATTGGATAATGATTTATGACTGCTAGTAATTGGCTTATAGTTGCATCTGGAATGAAGTAGTAGTCTTTAGAAAAATGAGGGATGCTTTCAACTGTGCTAGTGTCTATCAATATCAATATGCAACCATATTCCCCTCTGTCATCATATGTTCTACGTGCAATTTGGAAACCTGATATTGAAACTCCTATTCCTAGAATTATTTTTGTGTTGATGTTATTGCACAAGGTTTCCATTGATATTCAATGTAATTGTCATTTATGCTTTGAGGTCCATGAGATCTTCACGCAGTGCCTAATTTGTTTCGTTGTCTTTGTCCAATGTTGTTTTGTAGACAACAAGAATGTCACCTTCGAATATGTCTCCAACTTTTTTTGCATTTAAGTCTTCAATTGATATGGTCTTTTTCACTTTTGTTCTAGATGAATGGAGGAAAATGTAAATCTTATATTTGGATGATGTAGAAATGAATATGATAGGGTAATAGAATAAGGTGTTTACCATTTTCTTGGTTCTTTTTCCATGTGTTGCATTTGTTGTGCTAGTCTTTTTGTTTGTTCCATCATTTATCTGCAAAGCAATGATATAGCATTAGAGACTACATTGGAGCATGTATTAGTCATATATGCTTATGTTTGTCTATATGTAACATCTCGCTACGCAACCCCGAAAGGGTAAGAGCCAAAAGAGGACAAGATTTTTTTTTTGAGAACATAAAAGATAACATACACAAAAAGCAGTTTCCAATACATTAAAAATGACCACATACATGGCCAAGCATGGCCAAACCAAACCCAAAAGAGAGGATTAATCTACCCTCCAAAGAAAATCCTAACATGAGCAAATAAGATAGCTCCAGGAAAAATACTCCGGAACTTACTGCTCTAGAACTTCCAGTCTACTCCAGAACTTCTGCTCCGGAACTTTCTGCACTGCTCTGGAACTTCTTGCACTGCTCTGGAACTTTAGCAGCACTGCTCTGGAACTTCTGCTCTGGAACTTTCTGCACTGCTCCGGAACTTTAGCAACACTGCTCCAGAACTTTCTACACTGCTCTAGTACTTTAGCAACACTACTCTGAAACTTCTGCACTGCTCCAGAACTTTAGCAACAACTACACAGATTATTACAGCAAGTTGTGTTGTGCTAGAAACTTAACGACATGATACATGAAGGAAGAAAATACATCCATAGATCTAATTTTACATGAAATAAGAAAGAAAGCCATAAAAGAATTATCATAGCACACGTGAGTCCGATACCAACACCAGAACCCATAAACCAAACATAACCATCACATATCTTCTCATTAAATTTATGATTTATTTCTCTCTCAAGAGAGTACAATGTGCATAAAGGAATAAGTATGAATACAATAGCATAGCCATGAATAAAATACATCATCTAAAAGATAAATACAGAAGAGGGGAGGACTCCAACTGGTGCTCCAATAACCTATACACCGGTCCCCAATGGCAGTGGCAACGCCTCCCTACCATGTGGACTCAAAAGAGGCCACCCCACCGTGCTCGGAGGTAGTCACAATGCCCAAACAAAAATAACAAGGAAAGAGAACATATGGCCAACACTCACATCAGACACGGAGCATACATGGAATACAATGCATTAAAGCCAATATCACAACACGTAAATGCTCATACAATAGCATGTTGGGTACTACTCACGACTACTAAGGCACAAGGTGCTAGAGTGCAAACTAGATAAAATGTCATCATGTGTGTTCGAAGAGATGACACCACACGGAAAAAAGTTCACCTCTCATACGGATGAGGGAAAACTCAATCATGCCCAAATCAACACCCTACAGATAGATAGGCCATCTCGAGTGCATCCTTAGCCTTTACAAGCGCTCAAGGCCATGCACGAGGACTCATTATCTTATAATGGTTTTACTCCATCTCGTTTAACCAAACGAGGGACCCAAAACAAATATGAAATAATGAAGAAAGCCACAAAAACCATCACAAAAGCTTTTTTAAAAAGCTAAGCAAACATTGCTGCTAATCATTCAAATAGCTGATTTCAATCATGAAATAGAGGCATAAAAATTCAAAGTGCCCGGATTAAAAATTGGAAGAAGACCCAGTTCATATTTTGACGTTTTCAATTGAATTCCACTTTTGTTATTTTATTCTAGGACTCGAAATAGGGTGTTGTTCAGAAAAACGCCATTTTATGCATGGCTGGGCAAAAAACAAGAAAAATGAAAGTGCCCGGATTAAAAATCGGACGACCCATTTGAAATATGGGCGTTTCTACACAAAATATAACTTTATTTTGCATTTATATCAAACGATTAAAGAGTAGCATAAAAAAACGTCATTTAACAAGAAGACACAAATTTGGGCAAAAATGAAAGTGCCCAAAATTAAAATCTGCCAAAGACCCAGTTGAGATCTTGGCATTTCTACATGAAATCCACCATTAAAATTCATTTTTAGCAAGGGGATAATGAACAACAAGGAAAAACATGTTTTTACAAATTGGGCAAAAATGAAGAATATGAAAGAACCCATAAATCAAATTTTGTTCAACAACCCATTTCATATTTGCTGGAAATGAACAAAAATCTGCCATACAAAATACTATAGGGCAGCAAATTGAATTTTAAACATCCATCATTCAAACCCTCAACAATACAAAAATGAGATAGAGGAATTCCTCCAATTTTCATACAATAAAATAACCTAATCAGAAAAAAAACTCAGCCATACAAGAAACATGAGTAAATGCCCAAATTACCAGCCATACAAGATTGAAGGATAATAGAAGAATACCTCAATTTGCTCCAAAACAAAAATGGAGGAATGCTCTAATTGTAAAGCACAACTGGGTTCCAAACTGGGGTAGCAAGTAGGAAATGACATACTAAAATCAACAAACAGATGCCCACAAAATCTTCTCAGCAAAAACTCCATGTTCCTTCCCAAACTCAGCTGCCCAAAATTGTGGGGTTTTCTCCTCTTTTCCCCAAAACAGAAATTTTCTTCTCCCAAAGATCCCTCCCCCAAAAACAAAAGAATAAAATTATATATTCAAAACAAGGCTGCCCCTTTTTTAACTAACTCCTCAACACCATAAAAATGAAATAAATCATTTTATTAAGCCAGCTATTTTTTTTTATTCAAGGGGTAAACGCTTTTAACCAGAGCTATGAACCGGAATACAACCATTCAACAATACCACCCCAAAGGGGTTTGAACCTTGGTGGCAAGAACAACAATGCCACCTAAATACCATCACACCATGCCAATACCGGCTTTATTAAGCAAGCTATTAATGCTCTCAAAAGAAATTAATTAAAATCACAAAATTTCCAATATTCCCTCTTTTAAATAAAAATAATAATAATAGTTTAAATCCAAGCAGTAAAATACATAAAGCTCCCCAAAAGGATTAATAAAATCATTTAAAATAACATATTTTGATATCTCATGGATAAAACCATTTAAATCTCCCATCAATAAAATACTATAAAATGCCATATTTTAAAAAATTCACATGAAGATGCCAACAAAACCACATCAAGACACCAACAACCAATTATATATATAACCACATAAAAGATTCATGAAAACCATAACAAAATACCTCAACAAGACATACTGGTAAACCACATACAACTGAAAGGTGCGCCGGACATTCGACAGAAAGGTGCTCCAGACATTACCGTTAAGTAACCGGATGGTAAGACATCAACAAGGAAAACACTGCCCTAACAGGGTACAGTGGGGTAGGGTGGGGGAAATTTGGCCTGTGACTACCTCTGGTAACTACCATCAGGGAATAGGACTATGCTTAGGCTTGTGGATCTAGGTGGAGTCAATACTCAGTACCTGCATCATCTCCAATTACACGTCAAAGCACATGTGCATATACATATAGTCCAGAGCAACATCCATAATCAGGAAGGGAGTCATAGTATCGTAAGCCTCTCGAATATGAGTGTTACGACATCATCCCTCTCCTATCCATAATCATACATAAGCAATGATAACAATATATAAACATATAAGCATGTGATCCAGAATAATGATTAATCATGATAAGCTTTCATATAACTATCAATGTCTAATCTCATTATAACAACATTTACATTTTAAAATATCAGATCAAAATCAGAATGCTACCTTACCTAGGTTGAAGTTAGAGAGGTGTTACACTATAGTACTGTATAGAAGGTTGAAAATGCCTTTTCCCAGGGTTTGCATCATGGAATAATATAAAGTATGATAGCAAATTGGCTAGTTTGTTAAAGTGCAATTGCTTTCTTTTTTATGTCGTTGTCCAAATACATGTTCATATGTTCAAGGAGTTGGATAGTCATTGAGTACAAAACATGTTTCCCCAAAAGCCAAATACGTCAGATTGAATGAAAGGAACCCAAAAAAAAACATGAATACAATCAAGGGTTTTAACCTGAATGTAAAACCTGATATGAATTCTTGGATTTTGTTTGGTTCAACTCATTCAGGCTTAGTGCATTACTTTTCTACAATAGCGTTTTTTATGCTTTGCTACAACATACCTCTCTTTCTCCACACTTGTCTCCAATACTTGTAGGCAACACTTCCCCAAAAAAAAACATTATTATATAGACATAATAGAGATTCATATATATATATATATATGTATATATATGTGTGTATATATATATATATGTATATATGTATATATATATATTGTCTATGTTGCATACTAGTGAGCAGGTTGCATATTCATACTTATTAACGTCTATTATTTATATATTCTCATATCTTGTCTCCATTCTGAATGTAGAAAGCATTAAATTGTTCAAAATGAAAATTGGCCTTAATATTGATATTTTGCATAGACGTTAAATTATTTCATTGCAAAGAGAGAAGGACAATGATCCAAGAATCTGACCTGCAGTTTTCTTGTTCAACAGTTGACTATATTTGTGCCAATGTAGATGTTTGTCTCCCACTGAAATCGTAAATAGTGGTTCCTGTTACAGGGACATTTGAGACAAATGAGCATAGTGGATGACATGTTATATGCAATTCATAAACATAAAACAATCAATGCTCAATGAATGCAGTAAATGCTAGACCAATACTATTGCAATCATATGGTTTGCATTACATAAATGCAGTTGGCTGATCAAATTCAATAAATTAAATGAAAGGGAATATACATGATTTTATTACTATAGTTTGAATTGAAGAGTAGATAGAATAAAAGTAGAACAATAGAAAGAGATAATAAAGTTTGACAAATATTTAAGCATTAAATGCAAACTGTGGAAATATTTAGTTGATACTTGATTGAGTTTTGCTTGAGCAATTTTTATAGTAACTTAGTTTTTGTGTGTAAATCAATAAGCACTAGTATCTATTTTACAACAAAACTATTAGGAATATGACTCCATTTAATTGCAATCCTAAAAATTATTTCATGTATCTCCCAAGTCCTTGGAAAGTGTTCCCCAACACTAGGATTAGAAAGGGATTAATTTTGAATGAAATAATCATGTTAATTGACATTTGTAATTAATTCTAAATGATAGGAGCATGTGAGGGCATCCAAGATGAGTTCCTAAATAATAGGAGCACATGGGGTGCCCACATGGAAGGTGGAACCCACCTTGAGTTAAGTTAACTATCTGGAGAAAAAGATAACACTTCTGTAATGCATGTAAATATCCTAGAATTTAGGGATTGATGTTTACATACATGAAGTTCAATTTAGTTCAGTTCAGTTTAGATTAGTTCAGTTCAGTTCAGTTCAGTATCAATTTAGTTCAATTCAATTATCTTCAGTTGCATGTAGTTAGTTTTAGTTGAATGCTAGTTGACTTCAGTTGACTTGGAATGCATGACTAATGATTTGAGTTGCATGATAGATAACAAAAGATATTTCATAAGGTTGATTTAAGTGGGCCTATTCTTGGGCCCCAACTTTGAGGATAAGATTTGAAGATATCTTCAGAATAAAGGTTGAGTTATGAATTCAGTTTGGGATGCCCAAATGGATGAAGGAGTTGATTTGACATTGTTCTTCATGGTAGAACTCTACTTGCAAGAGATAGGCATAGGTTTTGTGAGATAAGCATTGAGCTTTGTAATTGTAACTCTTTGGAGTTTACAAGGTTGATTATTGCCTATTTATCTCAAGCAAGTTGAAGAGAGTTTGTATAAGATTTTATTGTAGGTTGTGAAGAAGATTTGTTGAAGGAAAAATAAGCATCTCAAGCAAGGATTGATAAAGAATTATTGTAATCTTGTTCTAAGGTTAAACAATACAAGCACTACTGATTCTGGTGGTGGAGTTTTTTCCCAAAAGGGTTTCTCCACGGTATATGCTATGCAACTTCTAATCTTATGGTCTTATTCTTCTACAACTTCTGTCTACTTTCTACAAATGGTAAAAAGAATCTAAACATATAATCATCTACAAAGAATTGAACAAAGAACACTTAATTAAGATCTACAATATAATAGTTTTACAAAGTTTAAAGCTACATAATTACCTCCATTTTCAACATTTGGTATCAGAGTTAATGGTTGGGTAGAGTTTGGGATGCCTTTGTCTTAAAATTTTGAAGGTTTTTTGGCTGTAGTGGGAGCTTTTACTATTGTGTTATTGCTGATTTTTAAAAATAAGTTTGTTACAATGAGTTTTAATTCTTGTTTAGATATTGAAAGATTCAATGGATCTAATTATGAGATGTGGAAACTAAAAATGGAGGATCTCCTTGAAGAGAGAGATCAGTGGTTAGCTGTTGGTAATGAGACAAAGTCACTTGCAACGATGTCATATGAGGATTGGGATAAGCTTGATAAGAAGGCAGGAGGGACCATAAGATTATGTATTGTTGATGCTGCTCTCTTGAATGTTTCAAAAGAAACTACTGCATATAAGTTGTGGAAGAGAATAGGTGATATCTTTCAAACCAAAAGTATTACTAATAAGTTGTATCTGAAAAGACAGTTGTATTCTTTAAAGATGAAATATGGTGATTCTGTTGCAAATCATTTGAATGCTTTTAATTTGATTTTAAGCCAGTTAGCATCTATAGATGTAAAGCTAGAATATGAAGATAAATGCATTTTGTTACTTTGTTCTTTACCATAATCTTGGGAAAATCTAATTATTGCTATCAGTGGTAGTGGTGCAAATCCAAAGATGGACAATATAATTCCTACTCTTCTATCAGAGGAGATGAGGAGGAAGTCTAAAACAAAAATCCAAGATGTCTTGTTTGTAAAAGGTAGGCCTGAGAAAAAGGAACCTAAGGGAGACAAGGAAGGGAAGGGTAAGTCTGAAGGACAGAGTAAGGTAAAGTGTTGGAACTATGGTAAACCGGGACATGTGAAGAAGGATTGTAAGAACAAGAAAAAGAGTTCTAATTCTTCTACAAAGGAATCCTCAGATGACAGTAATAATGCTTTGATCATTTCATGCAAAAAATTTAGTGATGAATTTTTGCTTGATGTTAAAGAGTTATCTTCATGAGGAGGATGGTAGTCATGATGCCATGTGTAGTTCGTACCACGGTTTTGTGGGAGTTGTTGGCAATGATGTGGATGCATCATTGGTAAGGTTATTCTCATGTGATTGGGGATATGGTTTTTTCTTAGTTTAGAGTGGTTGCTATTATGTCATGGTTTACTCTTGATATGCATTTAGAGTTTGGCATGGTACTTGTTCTCTTGAGACTAGGATGTATATATGTTATGGTGCATATGGTCTCCTAGTAGGAGATGGTTAGATCATGTTGTCATGTTTATGTTCTTGATTCATGATTGGAGCTTTGACATTGATCTTATGTAGTTCTCTTAAGTATTGGGTACATTAATCATTTTCTTGATTACTTCATGATAGTGCTATGTTGCATTTGGAGTTTGGAATGGATTGGTTGGTTACGGGTCCTCATGGATACTTGGAGAAATAGGCGAGGCTTGAGTTCTCTTATGGTAAGAGATATGTGTCTGAATGTTTACTTGTAAGAAAATATTTTTCAACAGTAAAGATTGGGAAGCCTACACCTTGGTTGGATGTGAGTTCAACACACTCGGCGGTTTCACATGCCTCCGAAGAGGCAGTTTCGATATAGAGACTTGGGAAAGGTATTGGTTTTAATTGCAAGTAAGTTCAACTTGAATGTGATAGTTAGAGTGCTATGTGTTTAGCCAAAAATCCTATGTATCATGCTCTTACTAAGCATGTTGATGTTCAATATCACTTTGTGTGAGAAATGGTTGAGAGTGGGAAGGTATTAATTGAGAAAGTTGACACTTTAATTAATGCTGCAAATTATCCTACAAAACTAGTTCCTATAGATAAGTTCTCTTGGTTTTGAGTATTAATTATTTGCTTGGAGCTTCAAGATTATGCAGGTTGCATTTGAAGTTGGCATGGATTGATTAGTTGGTGCAGGAAGGCCATTGGCCTTGAGTCCTGTACTTGATTTATAATAATGATTTCTTGTTTAGAATAATTGCAATGTATAATGTCAAGTGGGAGAATGTTGGGAATAGGATGCCATTTAATTGCAATCCTAAACATTATTTCATGTATCTCCTAAGTCCTTGGAAAGTGTTCCCCAACACTAGGATTAGAAAGAGATTAATTTTGAATGAAATAATTGTGTTAATTGATATTTGTAATTAATTCTAAATGATAGGAGCATGTGAGGGCATCCAAGATGAGTTCCTAAATAATAGGAGCACATGGGGTGCCCACATGGAAGGTGGAACCCACCTTGAGTTAAGTTAACTGTTTGGAGAAAAAAGATAACACTTCTGTAATGCATGTAAAGATCCTAAAAGTTAGGGATTGATGTTTACATGTATGAAGTTCAATTCAGTTTAGTTCAAATCAGTTCAATTGAGTTTAGTATCAGTTTAGTTTAGTTTAGTTTAGTTATGGTTTAGTTATCTTTAGTTGCATGTAGTTAGTTTCAGTTGAATGCTTGTTGACTTTAGTTGACTTGGAATGCATGACTAATGAATTGAGTTGCATGATAGATAACAGGTGACTACTTTCAGTTAACAGGGGATGATCATTCTTGCATGAATGGTGGAGAGATATGTTTTAGTTAACAGAGATTGACTTGGACCCACCTTGGGCACCCAAGTTGGCTTCTTGGAGTTAACACTTTTGCATGATAAGATATTTCATAAGGTTGAGTTAAGTGGGCCCATTCTTGGGTGCCAACTTTGAGGATAAGCTTTGAAGATATCTTTAGAATAAAGGTTGAGTTATGAATTCAGTTTGGGACACCCAAATGGATGGAGTTGATTTGACATTGTTCTTCACGGTAGAACTCTACTTGCAAGAGATAGGCGTAGGTTTTGTGAGAAGCATTGAGCTTTGTAATTGTAACTCTTTGGAGTTTACAAGGTTGATTATTGCCTATTTATCTCAAGCAAGTTGAAGAGATTTTGTATAAGATTTTATTGCAAGTTGTGAAGAAGATTTGTTGAAGGAAAAAGAAGCATCTCAAGCAAGGATTGATAAAGAATTAGTGTAATCTTGTTCTAAGGTTAAATAATACAAGCACTATTGATCTTGGTGGTGGATTTTTTTTCCAAAAGGGTTTCTCCATGGTATATGTTGTGTAACTTCTAATCTTCTGGTCTTATTCTTCTACAACTTTTGTCTACTTTCTACAAATGGTAAAAAGAATCTAAACATATAATCATATACAAAGAATTGAACAAAGAACACTTAATTAGGATCTATAGTATAATGGTTTTACAAAGTTTAAAGCTACATAATTACCTCCATTTTCAACATTATCTATTTTACAACAAAACTTGTGCAATGCAGTCAACATTTTTAGCAAAGCAACACTTTGTTTGTTATGTTTCAATTGCAAATAAGAAGATCGTAACAGTGACCTGTTGTCATAGGATTTCCAAGTTAGGTTTGTTATTTAGGACATTTGATCATTGAATAGACATGTGCATAGATTATCTACAATGTTAACTCAACATCTTAAACTACAGTGAAAAAACAACACTCTTTTGGAATAAGGTTAGAATGCTAAGAAAGCTTGTCATTGCTTTCACGTCCTACATATCTTGTACATATAGACAAGTTACGTGTAAACGTATAGAAATATTGACTTGAAACAAATCTTTGCATTGATTGATGCATTAGAGTATGGTCTGCAAACCCTGGGATTTTTTTTTTTGTAAATCAATTGTTATAGTTCAATAAACTTTGTAGTCTGTTATCAGTTGCAACAAGTTACTATTGTAGAGTTAATGCATTCAATGCCTCCACAGTCCACAAATTTTTTTTCAAACTAATTAGCTTTCCCTGTAACACCGAGCAATACTTCTAACTATCAAGTATCACAAACAAACATCAGAGTCCATGACATATAATATGTTTTTCATAAACATGAACCACATAAACAATGATAAAATTTGCAAAAAAATAGACCAACATCATAAATTTCTACAAACATTCAGACATTAAATAAATTTTTTGCAAGCTTTGTTGATAGGCTACTGGCCACTCAAGCAATAAACAAATAGTTAATGCATTCAATGCCTCTACAATTGATAAGACCTTGCTCAAAGCATATGTCATCTATTGTACCCACTTGCCCTGTTAGCTCTTGTAACAACAACCAATACTTCTAGTTAACAAGTATCATAAACACACAACCAAGCCACTCACCAGCAGTGCACTTTTATAGAATAACGAACATGGAAAAGCAATTACACATATCCAACATTGTAACCTTTGTAAAAAAAGCATTGTTGCACATGTGAAATCGGTCAATATGTTTACTGCTATAGGAGCACAGTAGGATGGAGACATTTTTCCTTTGTTTGTAAGAAAGAGCAATAAAATCAATAAAAAAAGGCACATTAATTAATAAAAACTTTATTGTAAGAGCTAACAACATATTCAATAACATATAACAAAGTCTTGGTAAGTTATAAGAATTGATTTGCAAAATCTTGTTCCCAGGATTTGCAAATTCAACTGAATATTGTCACACGTTTACATGTAATAGTCGTACTATTCTCAGCATCGATGTAGCTGGTTCATCTGTACAATGTGTACAGGACGTGAAAGAATACACAAGCATTCCCATTTAGGAATGGTCCTTTTTTGTCCTTTGTTTCCAATGAAATTTGATTCTTCAAATGTCTGGAAAAATTATGCGAATTGTTTGAATTTGTCTAGTTTTTTCCCATAGGCAAGTGACCTTTGCAATCGTTTGATTGCAGTAATGCTGTAGTCAAAGATGTGCATAATTGCAGTTGGCACAATTTGCATGTAGTGATTGAATATTTCCAAAATATATAATGTCCTCCTAATTTCCTAATTTACTTTAACAAAAATGAATAATAGGCCTACTCCAACGAATAGTAAAAAAGATAAATTGTTTATTATCTCTTAATTGCAAATGAAACCATTGCAATAGTGACCTCTTCCTTGGTTTCAACTGCTCCATGTCATATGTCATCCACTATACCCTGCTATACAATTAGGCTTTTTAACAAAAAACAATGCTTGTAGTCATAGTAGGAAAGAAGTACGTAGAATGAATACGATTGCAACAAGTTACTATTGCAATCATTGAGTTTTCTTTTGAAATTGAAATTGTTCAAGTAAATCTAGAGAGTAGAAAGACCGTTTCACTGAGGGAATATGCATTGTTGCAATTGGGCCAGGTCACTATTGGAATTGTATGATGTGTATTGGATATGGGACACCTGTTGATCAATCTATAGCTATTGCATTAAATGACTCCACAGTCGACAAGACCTTGTTCAAAGTATTCAGTTTTCCGTTTTGTAATTCTCATTTGCTTACTGTGTATGAATTCTTTTTCTTGTAAGTTATGTTGCTTTTTTTGTAGGAATGACGAAAAATTGTTCCCAATTTTCTAATAAAACCTTGTAGAAGCTATAAATGCTTTCCACCCTTGTCTTGATATCAGTGCCTCTACACCGCTGCAACTAGAAGTATAGCTTGGAAAAAGCAAGTTACTATTGGCATCGTTGAATTTTCTTTTCAAATAGTTGCTTGGCCAATGAAATTGTATTGTTTAAAATATTTTTGTCTTCTTCCTATAGTTGGGATTAAATCATATATTTTTTGTGCTTGAAAATTATGGTTTATCTCTTTTTCTATTGGTTGGAGTAGGTCCATTTTTCATTTTCGTTTAAGTAAATTAGGAAAATAGGGGGACATTATATATTGTGACAAATATTTAAGAAGTGAATGCAAATTGTGTGAGCTTTGGTGGTGGACTAGTAGGTACTGAAACAATGAATTCATGTTTAATGCATTAAATGCAAACTTTGTGAGATGTGCTGGACAACTCATACATACATAGGTAGTGGATGAATAGTTAATTCATGAAATCTCAGGCATGTGCTGGGTTTTATTTGTGCTTATTCTTGTTTGTTTATTGTTTCTTGAAAAGCTTGTGTGTTTTTAGCTCTGGGTTCCCTTCTTCCATGTTCTTTATTCTAGGAACAGTGCATTATTGGTGAGTAGCTCATTTGCTTGTTTATGATACTTGATAACTAGAAGTATTGCTTGCTGTTACAAGGTCCAAGGGGAGAAATGGGTATAGTAGATGACATGTGGTATGCAGTCCATAAACATGGAACAGTGGAAGCAAAGGAGTAGATGAGTATTGCAACAAAGAAGAATTATCATAGGGAAAACTAGATGCTTTGAGCAAGTTGTTGTCAATTGTGGAGGAATTCAATGCATTAACTATGTATTCATTACTTGAGTAGGCATGAGCCTATCAACAAAGCTCAAAAAATTTGTATTTAATGTCTGAATGTTTGGAAAAAAATATCGCTTTGGTCTATTTTTTTGCAAATTTTATCATGTGTTTCTATGTTTCATGTTTATGAATAACATGTTATCTTGCACAATTTGCATTTAATAGATTGTTGTTTTTGGTTTGCCAGTCATATCATTTATTGCATTAAACATGCATTGATTGCATTAGTGATAGTAACCTCCTATTCTTCTAATTTACTTTAACAAAAATGAATAAAAGACCTACTCCAACTAATAGAAAAAGAGATAAATTGTTTATTATCTCTCAATTGCAAATGAAACCATTGCAATAGTAATCTAATCCTTGGCTTCAACTGTTCCATGTATCTTGGTTACATAGCATATGTCCTCTACTATATCGATTGAACAAGTACAGTTAAGTGTTACAACATCAAAGAATACTTCTAGTAGCAACACGACAAAAGTTCTCATACATATGCAATTGTTTTGTTTTAGTTTCAAGCATAGTAGACAAATCAGAATTACGAAAGCGTAAACTCAATACCTTGGTTGGAGTAGGTCCACCATTCATTTTTGTTCAAGCAAATTAGGTAAATAAGACATTATATATTTTGGAAAATATTTAATCATTGGATGCAAATTGCACAAGCTTTGGCAGTGAGTTGGTTGGCATTACAACAGTGAATGCATAATTAATGCACTAAGTCCATTATTGCTTTTTCGTTTTAGAAAATTATCCATATTCCATGATTGCAATTATGCATGTCTCTGATTGCAAAAGTAAGATGCTTTTGAGCAAAGAATAGTTTCATGTTTATGAATTACATGACATGTCATTGACTATGCTCATTTGTCTATTTGGAAAGTTAGATTCTTCAACCAGTGTTCTCCTTTATTGTTCACAATTCTTCCAATACATAATTCTTAGACACATTAGAAGAACTAAAATTCTTCTAAAACAAAGGAGGAGAATGGTAGAAGAATCTGACCTTGTAGCTTGTTGTTCAAGTACTAAGTCTATGTGCAACAATATAGATCTTTGTCCCTAAGTTCAATTGCAAGAAATGGTTCCTGTTACAGGCACAATTTAGGAAAGTGAGAACAGTCTATGACATATAACATGCTATTCATAAACATGAGACACATAAGAACATAATAAAATTTTCCATATATTTAAGAATTAAATGCAAGTTGTGTGAGTGTTCTCACTGACATGCAATTAATGTACTTGATACACATGGCTTGCTAGTGAAACAAATTCTATAATCTATATATAATGTCATACTATTTTCCTAATTTAGTTGAACAAAAATGTATAATAGACCTACTCCAACAAATAGGAAGAGAAATAAAACATAATTTTCAAATACCAAAAATATTTCCTTAAATTGCAAGTATAGGAAAAAGACAAAGATATTACTATTGCATTTGCTGCATTTTCTTTTCAATTATGGTTGCTTGGCCAATGAAATTGTATTGTTTAAAATATTTTTGTCTTTTTCCTATAGTCAGGATTCAAGCACATATTTTTTGTGCTTGAAAATTATGGTTTATCTCTTTCTCTATTGGTTGGAGTAGGTCGATTTTTCATTTTCGTTTAAGTAAATTAGGAAAGGGGGGACATTATATATTGTGGCAAATATTTAATTGAGGTATGCAAATTGTGCGAGTTTTGGTGGCAGGTTGGTGGGTACTGAAGCAGTGAATGCATGTTTAATGCATTAAATGCAAACTTCGCGATATGTGTTGGACAGTTGGCATGAACACAAGTAGAGAATGCATAACTTTAATTCATGAAATATGAGGCAAGTGTTGGTTTTTGCTTATTCTCGTTTGTTTATTGTTTGTTGAGAATCTTGTGCGTTTTTAGCTGTGGGTTTCCATCTTTGATGTTTGTCATTCTGTGTAGTGCTTGAACAAGGGAGGAGCCATAGGAACGATGTGCAACTGGTGAGTGGCTCGTCTACATGTTTGTGATACTTGATAACTAGAAGTGTCTCTCACTGTTACAGGGAAAACTGAATGGTTTGAGCAAGGTCTTGTTGACTGTGGGTGCATTGAAAGCATTAACTATGTGTTTATTACTTGACTAGCTATTAGTCTATCAACAAAGCTCGCAAAGCAAATTGTGCGAGATGTGTTGAAGGTTTGGTGGGTACACAAGTAGTGAATGCATAGTTAATTCATGAAATCTCAGGCGAGTGCTGGGTTTTATTTGTGCTTAATCTCATTTGTTTATTGTTTGTTGAAAAGCTTGTGTGTTTTTAGCTCATGGTTCATTTTCTATGTTCGTTATTTTGTAAAATTGCACCGCTGGCGAGTGGCTTGGCTGTGTGTTTATGATACTTGATAACTAGAAGTATTGGTTGTTGTTAAAAGGGCTAACGGGGCAAGTGGGTACAATATATGACATATGCTTTGAGGAAGGTCTTGTCGATTGTGGAGGCATTGAATGCATTAACCATGTGATTATTGCTTGAGTGACCAGTAGCCTATCAACAACTATTTGAAAAAGTGAATTCAACAATTGTAATAGTAACTTGCTTCTGGGAAAAAAATAGTTCCATGTTTATGGATTACATGACATACCATTCATTCACTATGCTCATCTGTCTATTTGGTGACTTAAATTCTTAAACCATGCTTCTGCTTTTTTCTTCACTACTCTACCAAGGCATAATTTTTAGGCACATCGGAATGCTTAAAATTCATTGCAAATAAAGGGGAACAATGACACAAGAATTTGACCTTTCAGTTGTTTGTTGAACAACCAAGTATATTTACAGCCATATAGATGGTTTCTTCTGACACCAATTGCAGGCAATGGTTCTTGTTAGAGGGAGAAACTAGAAAAATGAGCACATTCCATGACATAAGCAATGAACACATAGTTGATGCATTGAGTGCCTCTGTAGTCATTTTCCTCTAAGCAAATAAGCCAAATAGACCAATGCAATAAATTTTTGCAAACATTTTGATATAAAATTTAAATTTCACAGGTTTTGCTGGCACACTAGTGCCTATCCAAACAATCAATCCAAAGTTGATGCATTGTATGCTTGTACAGTGAAGAAGTCCTTGCTCAATGATGTAAAAGAGTTTTTCTTTATGTAGCAACAACAGTCTACCAAATATTGGGATTGGCCCCTATCACTAACACCAGTATATCATGTTCCTTAAAATCAACTTGCTATAGAGCAAAAAATAGTTTCATGTTTATGAATTACATGGCATGTCATACACTATGCCCATTTGTCTCTTTGGGGAGTCAGATTCTTGAATAAGCGTTCTCCTTTATTGTTCACAAATCTTCCAATACATAATTCTCAGACACATTGGAAGAATTAAATTTCATTGCAAACAAAGTGGGAGAATGATACAAGAATCTAACCTTACAACTTTTTGTTAAAGAACCAAGTCTATTTGCAATGATAGAGATCTTTATCCTACACTTCAATTGCAACAAATGGTTCCTGTTATAGGTACAATTCAGAAAAAATAGCATAGTCCATGACATAGAACATGCTATTCATAAACATGAAACCTAGGAGTGCACAATAAATTTTTCCAAATATTCAAGAATTAAATCCAAACTATCTGAGTGGAAAATCCAAAAAGTATGCTTGTATTGGCATAGTATTTAATGCATTAACTATGTATTTGCTGCTTTTTGATGTGTTACAAATATTTTCCAAAATTTAATATGTGCTTCAATTTTTCTAATTTTCTTAAAAGAAAACAAATATTAAAGCCATTGCAATGAATAGAAAAATAGTACGAGAAAATATACTCAAATTATATAGTCTAATCAATGTTCATAGAGAAACATTGCATATGGATTGCATATCACATGTTTGCAATTATGCATAATTTTGATTGCAAAAGTAACTAGTTTTGGCCAAAAAATGGTTTCATGTTTATGAATTAGATGGTATGCCATTCACTATACTCATTTGTCTATTCAGTAAGTTAGATTCTTGAACCAAGCCTCCCCTTTATTATTCACAACTCTTCCAAGGCACAATTTTTAGACACATTGGAAGGCTTAAAATTCATTGGAAAGAAAGCAGAAGAATGATACAAGAATCTGACCTTCTAGTCTCCTATTCAAGAACCAAAAATAGTCACAGTTAGATAGATCTTTGCATTCGACTTTAGTTGGAAGAAATGGTGCCTGTGACAAGGACAAATTAGACAAATGAGCATAGTCCATGACATATAATATGTTATTCATAAACATGAAACATAAAAGCACATGATAAAATTTGCAAAAAAAAGACCAATGCAACAAATTTTTGTAAACATTTAGACGTCAAATACAAATTTTCCAAGCTTTGCTAATAGAATGATGGCTTCCCAAGCAATGGATACACAATTAATGCATTATATCCCCCCACAGTTGAAGTAACATAATACATTATTCATAAAAATGAAACACATAAACATATGATAAAATTTACAAAAAAATAGACAAACATGATAATTTTTTGTAAACATTTAGACATTAAATCAAAATTTTGCAAATTTTACTGATAGGCTAGTCACTACCCAAGCAATGAATACATAGTTAATGCATTGAATGCATCCACAGTTGACAATACCTTGCTCAAAGCATTGAGTTTGGTATTGTTTGTTGTTATAATGGCTAATTGTACATATGGGTGTAGTTAATGACTTATGACATGGAGTAGTTGAAGGAAAGGAGTAGGTTACTATTGCAATTGGCAAACAATAAACAATTTACCTCTTTTTCTATTGGTTGGAGTAGGCCTATTATTCATTTTTGTTAAAGTAAATTAGGAAAATAGGACATTATATATTTTGCAAACATTTAATCACTGGATTAATAAACCGTTCACATTTGTACTAAACCAATCTTTCTTTTGCAAATGTCCTTTTCCTTCCAAAAAATAAAACACTTCTCTCCGCCTCAATGTTCTTCATAGAATTTGCAGATCATATTCTTATGCATCAATCAAAGGACAAATTTGTTTCCAGTCTATATTCTCGCATGTTTACATGTAACATCCTTTCCATTCTCACTATCTATGCACTCAGTCGACATCTCAAAGGTATGCATCACAACGAGGCATAGAGAAGCATTCCCATTTACACCTATTCACCATTAACATATTACAAGGTATTGCGATTGCTCCATACCACTAACCTCAGTTTATTGTTTTTGGTGGGACTTCTTAATGATGTAAGTAGATTAATATTTGCAAAAAAGTTAATTGTGCAATCAAATTTATTTGAAATTTTTTATAATGTGTTTCTATTTTGCTTATTTGTTTACACAAAAAAGAGTAGCAGACCTACTCCACACAATAGAAAAAGAGGTGAATGATATATTTCAGACATGAAAGATTCAGTTGATACTTGATTGAGTTCTGTTTGAGCTACTTTCCTAGTTACTTAGTTTCTGTGGATAAATCAATAAGCAACAACATCCACTTTATAACAAAACATAGCGAATGCAGTAGGCATGTTTACTATTGCATTTACTAAATTTGCTTTTGGAATAGTTGCTTGATCAATGAAATTGTACTGTTTAAAATATTTTTGTCTTTTTCCTACAGTTGGGATTTAAGGACATATTTTCTATATTTGAAAATTATGGTTTATTTCTTTTTCTATTGGTTGGAGTAGGTCTATTATTCATTTTTGTTTAAGTAAATTAGAAAAATAGGGAGACATTATATATTGTGACAAATATTTAATCGGTGCATGCAATATGTGCGAGGCAACAAGACCCAAAAGTTTGTTGAAAAACATGGTATGTTGCTCTTAATCAAAGGAACCATTCCTAAATGGGAATGCTTGTGTATGCTTTCACATCCTGCACACATCGTACAAATGAACTAGTTGCATCGATGCTGAGAATAGTATGACTATTACATGTAAATGTGTGACAATATTCAATTGAATCTGCAAATCCTATGAACAAGATTTTGCAAATAAATTCTTATAACTTACCAAGACTTTGTTATCTATTATTAAATATGCTATTAGCTCTAATTAATAAAATTTTTATTAATTACTATGCCTTTTTTCATTGGTTTTTTTGCTCTTTCTTACAAACAAAGGGAAAATGTCCCCATCCTACTATTGTCCTACAACAATAAACATATTGACCAATTTCATGCATGTAGGAATGCTTTTTTTGAAAAAGGTTATAATGCTAGATATGTATAATTGTTTCCTTTGGAATTTATACACAGTAACCAAATTAAAATTTTGAAACGAAAAAACTGAATACTTTGAACAAGGTCTTGTAAATTGTGAAGTCATTTAATGCAATAGCTATAGATTGATCGACAGGCGTCCCATATCCAATGCACATCATACAGTCACCTACTCCTTGGCCTCAACTGTTCCACGTTTATCATTTACATAGCATATGTCATTTACTGCACCCATGTCCCCTTAGCCCTTGTAACAACAAGCAACACTTATAGTTATAAAGTATCACAAACAAACAGACAAGCCACTCGCCAGTAGTGCATTGTTCCTAGAATGAAGAACATGGAGAGCTAAAAACACACAAGATTTTCAACAAACAATAAGCAAATAAGAATTAGCACAAATAAAACCCAACATTTCCCTGAGATTTCATGAATTAACTATGAATTTACTTCTTCCATACCCACTAGCTTTCCAACACATCTCAAACAATTTGCATTTAATGGATTAAACATTTATTAATGCAAGTTGTGCGAGATTTGTAGGTTGGCTTGTGCGTACGTAAGCTGTGAATGCATAGGTGATGCATGGAATTCCAGGGAAGTGATCAGTTTTATTTGTGCCAATTTTCATTTGTTTATTATCTCTTGACAAACTTGTTTGTTTTTAGTTCTAGATTTCCCTCTTCCATGTTTCCTAAGTTTGTGAGGCCCTTGAATATTGAAAGAGCTATAGAGTTTTGTTTCAACAATTATCTCAATAGCTTAGTTTTTTGTGATTAAATCACTAAGCATTAGCATTCACTTTGTAACAAAACATAGGAAATGTAGTAAACATTTTTAGTAGAGAAACAACATTGAAAAGTGCGTTAAGAAACATGACCTTCCAATTGTCCAAGAACTATGTATTGTAAGAGTTGTGAACAATAAAGTAGAATGTTGGTTCAAGAATCCGACTTTCCAAATAGATCTAGATGGGCATAGTGAATGGCATGCCATGTAATTCATAAACATGAAATTTCTTTTTGCACAAAAGCATGTTACTTTTTCAATTAGAAATATGCATAATTGCAATCATCGAATATGCAATTCATTGGTTAAATATTTGCCAAAATTCATAATGTATTTCTAGTCTTCTAATTTTCTTAAATGGAAATCAATAATAGATCTAGTGCATTAATCATGAATTCATTGCTTTTGTGACAACCAACCCTCTGCCAAATCTTGTACAATTTGCATTCAATGATTAAATATTTTCCAAAATATATAATGTCCTATTTTTCTAATTTACTTAACAAAAATGAATAGTAGACCTAGTAGCATTTAATGTAATAGTTGTAGATCGATAGCCAAGAGTTCCATATCCAATGAACATCATACAATTGCAATAGTGACCTGCTCTCATTGCAATAGTAACTTGCCTCTAAGCAAAATTCCAGGCACATGAAGTGCATGATGGTAGTAAAGCTGACATAGTTTGCATTCAATTCTTAATTTTATCATTTTCATTTGTAATACTTCCTTGTCTAATCAAATTTGATTCTCTTGCAGTAGGTCTATTATTCATTTTAGTTTAAGTAAATTAAGAAAATATGGGAACATTATATACTTGAGATTTATGGACATATTATTCATATTTGGAAACCATTATTTATCTCTTTTTCTATTGGTATAGCTAGACTGGAGGTTTAAATATTAATTACTTTCCTTTCAAGTATTAATCCACTTATATCATTGAAAAGTCCCAGTAAAAAGAATTGGTATCAAATGATTAAAGGGACACATTAAGGAAGGAAAAAAACATCGAAAAGTGCCTTGAGAAACACAATATGTTGAGGCTACTAGTATGGAGAAATTCCAATACCTTGTAGTGTGTCAATGGTGAACATCTGTAAACGAGAATGCTTGTCTATGCTTTCTTGTGTTGCATAACTTCTAGATGTCAACTGAGTGCATGCATAGTCAGAATGGCAAGGGTGTTACATGTGAACATGTGAGAATATAGACTTGAAAAAAAATTGTGCGTTGATTGATGCATTAGAATAGTAGTGTGTTGTTGCTACATAAAGCAATACTATTTCAGATCTTTGAGCAAGGTCTAGTTCACTATGGAAGCATACAATGCATTAACTATGGATTGATTGCTTTGATAGGAATTAGCGTACCAACAAAGCTTGTATAATTTGGATTTAATGACTAGATATTTGCAAAAAAAAAATTGCGTCATTCTATTCAGCTTATTTGCTTAAAGGAAAATGAATTAGACCTACTTGAAAGAATAGAAAAAGATATAAATGATAATTTTAAAACAAAAAAATATGTTCTCAAGTGTTGTGTATAGAAACAAGCAATACTTTTAGTTATCAAGTATCATAAACACACAACCAAGTCACTCACCAACAATGCACTTTTATAGAATAACAAACATGGAAAAGCGCAATCAAGAGCTAAAAACACACAAGCTTTTCAACAAACAATAAACAAAAACTTGAATAAGCACAAATAAAGCCTAACACACACCTAAGATTTCATGAATTAACTATGCATTCACTGCTTGTGTACCCACCAACCCTCCAACACATCTTGCACAATTTGCTTTGCAAGCTTTGCTGATAGACTGATGGCCACTCAAGCAGTAAACACATAGTTAATGCTTTCAATGCACTCATAGTCAACAAGACCTTGCTCAAACCATTATGTTCTCCTTGTAACAAGGAGCAACACTTCTAGTTATCAAGTATCACAAACAAATAGACAAGTCGCTCACCAATAGTACATTTCTCCTACGACTCTTCCCTTGTTCAAGCACTGCACAAAATAACAAACATCGAAGACGACAACCCAGAGCTAAAAACACACAAGCTTCTCAACAAAAAATAAACAAACAAGAATAAGCAGAAACCAACACTCGCCTCATATTTCATGAATTAACTATGCAAATTTTGCATTTAATGCATTTAACATGCATTCACTGCTTTAGTACCCACCAACCTGCTGCCAAAACTCACACAATATGCATACCTCAATTAAATATTTGCCACAATATATAATGTCCCCCTATTTTCCTAATTTACTTAAATAAAAATGAAAAATAATCTACTCCAACCAATAGAAAAAGAGATAAACCGTAATTTTCAAGCACAAAAAATATGTGCTTAAATCCTGACTATAGGAAAAAGACAAAAATATCTTAAACAATACAATTTCATTGGCCAAGTGACTTTTTGAAAAGCAAATGCAACAAATGCTTGATAGTAGACCTTCCTATCAGTAGGAACTACTAAAAGAAAAAATGTTTAGATTATAGAATTTGATTCGTTGGCAAGCGTTGTGTATCAAGTGCAAAGATCGAATTTTCAGCAACAAAGCCCTTACAATTTTGATTTAATTCTTAAACATTTGGAAAAATTCATTGTGTGCTTCTGTGTATCATGTTTATGAATAGCATGCTATATGTCATGGACTAAACTTATTTGTACCTTTAGCCTTTGTAACAACAAACAATACTTCTAGTTATAGAGTTTCACAAACAAACAGACAAACCACTCACCAGTAGTGCACTGTTCCTAGAATAAACAACATGGAGAGCTAAAAACATACAACCTTCTCAACAAACAATAAAAAAACAAGAATTAACTATGCATTTACTACTTGCATATGCAACAACTCTCCAACACATCTCAAACATTTTGCATTTAATGGATTAAACATGTATTCAATGTTTCAAGATTAAATATTTTCCAGTATATATAATGTCCCCCTATTTTCCTAATTTACTGAAACGAAAAATGAACAATAGGCCTACTCCAACGAATAGAAAGAGAGATAAAACATAATTTTCAAACATGAAAAATTTATCCCTAAATCCCAATTATAGAAAAAATACATAAATTTTTTAAACAATATAATTTAATTTGCCAAAAACTATTTCAAAAGCGAATCCAATGATTGCAATGGTAACTTGCTTTTGTACAAAAAATAGTTTCATGTTTATGAATTACATTGCACACCATTTACTATGCTCATCTGTCTATTTGGCAAGTTAGATTCTTGAACCAAGCTTCTCCCTTATTGTTCACAATTCTTCCAAGGCATAATATTTAGGCACATTGGAAGACTTAGAATTCATTGCAAACAAAAGGGGAAAATGATGCAAGAATCTGACCTTTCAGTTCTTTGTTCGACAACCAAGTATATTTGCAGCCATATAAATGTTTGCCTCTGTCTCCAATCGCAAGCAATGGTTCCTGTTATAGAGACAAATTAGACAAATGAGCACAGTTCATGACATATAATATGTTATTCATAAACATGAAACACAAAAGCACATGATAAAATTTGTAAAAAAATAGACAAACGTGATAAAATTTTGCAAACATTCAGACATTAAATTAAAATTCTGTGAGCTTTGCTAATAGGCTACTAGCCACACAAACAATCAACACATAGTTAATGCACTCAATTCCTCCATAGTGAACATGAGCTTACTTTAATTTCCTTTCAAATATTAATTGGCTTACATCATTTTAAAGTGCCGCGAATTTTTTTTGGTATCAAACCGTTAAAGTGATGCAATAAGGAAATTAAATGACATAGAAGAGTGCCTTGAGAAACACAATATGCTGAGGCTAGTGGTATCAAGCAATCCCAATACCTAATAGTTTGTTAATGGTGAACATATGTAAATGGGAATGCTTGTCTATGCTTCACTGTGCTGTATATCTTCCAGACGTTGACCAAGTGCATGGATAGTGAGAATTCCAATAGTGTTACATGTAAATGTGTGAGAATATAGACTTAAGAGGATTTTTTCAGTTGATTGATGCATTAGAATATGAGCTGCAAATCCTGTGAAGAGCATTGAGGTAGAGAGAAGTGTATTATTGTTTGAAAGGCAGAGGACATGGTACACAAGTAGTGAATGCATAGTTAATTCATGAAATCTTAGGTGAGTGATGGGTTTTATTTGTGTTTAATCTTATTTGTTTATTGTTTGTTGAAAAGCTTGTGTGTTTTTAGCTCTTGGTTGCACTTTTCGATGTTCATTATTTTTGTAAAAGTGCACTGTTGGTGACTGGCTTGGCTGTGTGTTTATGATACTTGATAACTAGAAGTATTGCTTGTTTCTATGGACAACACTTAAGAACATATTTTTTGTTGTTGGAGATTTATCATTTTATTTGTTTTTCTATTCTTTCAAGTAGGTCTACCATTCATTTTCCTTTAGGAAAATAAGCCATATAGGATGACGCAATTTTTTTTGCAAATATCTAGTCATTAAATCTAAATTTTACAAGCTTTGTTGGTAGGATAATTCCTATTAAAGAAATCAATCCATAGTTAATGCATTCTATGCTTCCACAATGATCAAGACCTTGCTCAAAGATCTAAAACAACATTACTTTATGTAGCAACAATAGAAACATACAATCTTTTCAAGAAACAATAAACAAACAAGAATAAGCACAAAAAAAACCAAGCACATGCCTAGCATTTCATGAATTAACTATGCCTGGCATTTCTTGCACAATTTGCATTTAATGCATTAAACATGCATTGAACATAACATTTATAATAAATTTTCATGTACAAATATACTTGATTCTTGAAGAAGAGACTACGAGGTCAAAATTCCAGATGATTTATCTCTTTTATTTCCAATGAAGTTTGATTCTTCAAATGTGTAAAAATTATGCCAAGTGTTTGAGACTATCCAATTTATGTTGATAAGAAAACAACCTTTGCAATCATTTGACTGCAACAATGCTGTAGCCAGAGATGTGCATAATTGGAACCA
This sequence comes from Sequoia sempervirens, assembly GCA_007258455.2. Taxonomy (NCBI): domain Eukaryota; kingdom Viridiplantae; phylum Streptophyta; class Pinopsida; order Cupressales; family Cupressaceae; genus Sequoia; species Sequoia sempervirens. The sequence goes on along the minus strand of VDFB02304146.1, from coordinate 812 downwards.
TGTGATACACAATTCATATGTAATGTTTCACCCAACACATCAATCAAATTTTCTTACAAGCAAATGAAGGGAAATATACTTAAATTATATAATCTGGTCAATGTACAAAGCAAAAAATTGCACATGGACTACATATCACATGCTTGTAATTATGCCTAAATCTCAGATTGCAAAAGTAACTTGCTTTTGACCATAAAATAGTTTCATGTTTATGAATTATACAACATGTCATTCACTATAGTCATTTGTTTATGTTTCCTAAGTCTATTAGGCCCTTGAATACTGAAGAAGCTAAAGAGTTTTGTTTCAACAATTATCTCAATACCTTAGTTTTTTGTCATTAAATAAGTAAGCATTAGCATTCATTTTGTAACAAAACATAGAAAATGCACTGAACATTTTTAGCAGAGAAAGAACATCGAAAAATGTGTTAAGAAACATGACCTTCCAATGTGAACAAGAACTATGTATTGGAAGAGTTGTGAACAATAAAGGAGAATGTTGGTTCAAGAATCTAACTCTCCAAATAGATAGATGGGCATAGTGAATGACATTCCATGTAATTGATAAACATGAAACTCCTTTTTGCACAAAAGCATGTTACTTTTGCAATCAGGAATATGCATAATTGCAATCATTGGATATGCAATTCATTTGTTACGAATTTGCTAAAATTCATAATATCTTCCTAGTCTTCTAATTTTCTTAAATGGAAATGAATAATAGACCTAGTACATTAATCATGCATTCATTGCTTTTGTGCCAACTGGCCCTCCGTCAAAGCTTGTGCAATTTGCATTCAACAATTAAAT